>PVKA01000399.1:0-39801 GCA_004027165.1 Ctenomys sociabilis
GGAGGAAGGAAGGAAAGAAGGAAGAAAGGAAAGAAGGAAGGAAGGAAAGAAGGAAGGAAGGAAGGAAGGAAAGAAGGAAGAAGGGAAGGAAGGAAAGAAGGAAGGAAGGAAGGAAAGAAGGAAGGAAGGAAGGTAGGAAGGAAATTAGCCTCTTAAGACTTCTGCCGGAGAAGACATATGGAGGAATAGCAGCCCATCTTTGCTCCTTCTCTGTTCTGTCCCAGTGGAGGGAGGAAGAAGTGAGCACAGTTTTCAGGTCTAGATGGTGAAGCTGGTTTAGCTAAGCATTCTACACTGATAGGATTGATCATAAGCAGTTGATTATTATTAATAATCATTAATGACAGTGCCACAGGGCTGCTCCCCTGGGCTGACTTCTGTCCCAGGCATTCTTGGTTTCTGATTTCACCCTGGTCTTTGAGAGTTCGCCATTCAGTGACTAGAAGCACATAGCTCTCTTCCCAATGAATGAAGGCGAGATGACACAATGCTTTAGATGTCATAATAATCACCTAATCCAGGCGAAAGAATGGCCAAGCCTCAGCAGAATCAGAAGACAATGATTCCCACCCCCTAACCACTCTGAACAACCTGAGGGTGGGGCCACTGTGCCCAACTTGCTCATCTTGCTGGAACCATGGGAAACCCAGCCAGGAAGCCATGTCCTCCTCAGCTCTCATACTGCACCCTTCAGACTTCCTCTCTCAGCCCCACCCCCTTCACCGTCACTGCTCCAGCGTTGTGACAGCAGGTGCCTCCAGCTTGTCCATTGCTGTGTAAACACCAGAGGGGCTGAGGGTGGGGTGGCGGGATGCTATGTGTGTTTAGCACTCACCTCATATCTTTGAATGAATGAATGAATGAATGAATGAATGAATGAATGAATGAATATCTCGACTTCCTGCTGTCAGGTTGTGTCAGTTCCCATGACATTCTGAGTCACTGTAGATCCGGGTAAGCAGTCAGGATGTCTCAGTGCTCTATACACAGGAAGCTGCACTAGGGACCTGCTCAACCTCTAGGAGCCCTCCCTTAGCTTTTCCTGTACACAAATCCTTCATGCTGGGCCTGGAACATCTGCCTCAGAACTGTTTCCTGTATGGTGGGAGCCTGCAGCCAGGACCAACCAACTCCATACATATTGGTTCTAAGACCTGCTGCATATGCATGGCTTGATAGACCCTGTGAAGGCCTTCTTCCTTCTAAAACAGTTGCCTGTCATCAGTCCATGCCTAAAATTCTCCCATGAAATAAAATCTCAGGATTTTCCCCTAAGGCTTAAATTCTAGTTAAGACAAAAATATATCGAGAAGAGGCAAGATTAGATGGATTAGACGTCCATCCATGCTGCCAACAGTGATGTTTAGTTCTGTCATAGAATACCTACCTCTCAACACATAAAATATTGGGAATAAAGAGATAGGGATTATGGGTGATAGAGGAGGATCACCCAGGGCATGGATGACGACTGTGGCAGGAACCATTTACCTGCCTATAAGGATAGTGGCCGTGACTTGGTCATGAGCAATGATAAGGCATTGGTGACCCAATCTGAGAGTCTGTAGGACTCTGTGTATTTCCTGGCAAAGACAGGTTCTGGTCTTCATTTCCCATGGAGTGAGAGAGGGCTTGGTCATAAGAGGGATGTGTACTCTTTCTTGGCTTGGGAGTTTCAGAGATGACTCAAGCATCTTCACGGATGTTCAGAACATTGCTTCCCATGTACCTCTGGAGACACCTACTTGATGCTCCTTGAGGTGCTGGTCTGGGTTTTAATTAGTGTTTTCAAGAGGAATAAAAATTCCTGGAGATTTCTAGATCTGACTGTCTCCTGGTCCAGGCCCAGGGCTGGCACATGTGCTTTTCTAGTTCTTGGCAAAGTGCTCATTCCTGAAGCTCTGTGTGCTCTCTGCCATTAGCCTCTGAACAACCTTGGGAAACATGGGTATAGACAGGTTTCAGACCTAAACTGGAGAGCAGTTTGAGTTCAAGCTAAAAAGAAGTAGTTCTGAGCAAGAGTGACCAAGGACCTAAAAGCCGCTGGGATAGTCTTAATATAACCAGGGAAGGTAGCAAAATGGCTCAGGCTTTGCCAGGTAAGGAGTCCAGACCTGATGTGGTGGGGACTGGCACCCGGGTGCCACAACGCCCTCTAGGTACTCTTTCTTGGCTTGTGAGTTTCAGGAAGTGAGGAAAACATAAATAGGGGTTCTCAAAGAAGACTTCTAAAGGCAGCTGTGTACCAGGGGGTGTGCAGGAAGGATAAGAGGAGCCTGGTAGAGCCAGACTGTAGCTCTCCGGCCAGTTTCTGGGGACAGGTGTAGCAGGGAGGAGCAGAAGAAAGGGCCCTGGACCCTGGGAAGGTGTGGCATGCAAGTGCAGGCATGCAGAGTGAGTGTTCATGGCAAGGTGACTCTAGGGACTGGAGGAACACACCTCAGGAGGATCTGGAAGAAGGCACGGAGCTAGGGCTGTCCCCGAAGGAAGGGGCAACCTTTACCCAAGATGGGGCGAAGCAGCCAAGTGACACCTGTTGGCTAGAGCACAGACCAGGCACAGGGACGCTTCTGGCTCCTCAGCTCACACACCGGTGGGCTGGGAAAGCTCCAAGAAGCCTGAGGAAAGGTTCCTGGCCCTCTGTCCAGCCACTTAGGGCCACAAGCCAAAGCTCGATGCGTGCTAGAACTGCTCTCACTGACACAAGCCCTGGCCACCTCATCCTGGGCTCGGTGTGAGTCCTGCTTGGTCCCTCACTGTCCAGGAATGCAGGGCTCAGCGCACTGCCCTGCCCTCCACACTCACCTCACTTCACAAGATCCCCGCCTCTGCACTGGCCATCAGCAATCCTTTCTTTAGGCGCTCAGGCAGCCCACACTTAGTGACTGTCAAGTGGTTGTTCTGCCTGGCCTCTCGCCTCTCCACCAACCCGTCCCATCCTCCTTCCCCTGGCCTGTCTCATCTCCTGTCCACATCTCCACGCTTGGAACTGAACACTGCTCCCACCTTCGGCAACCATTAACCCCTTATCTGCAAAACGGACTTCCCACAAGGACCCTGTTAGTTCTCAGGAAGAACACATAGTGTTTAGATGGCTGGCCAGAGCAGCCCCAAGGAGTGGCTCAGGAGACAGATCTCTCAGAACAACCTCTCCCACTCCAGTCTCTTGGGTCTTTGGGCACCAACACCCTGTCCCTCTCAGATCCCAGGTTCTGTGCAGCTTTCTTGACCCTCCCAGCTTTGTGTCCTATGGCTATAAATTCCGTGGTGACAAGGTTAAAGTGCCATCTCTAGTTTATGCAACTGCTTTGGACTTGGAGCACTTGTTAAAATGTAAGCTCAGAGCTGGGTGTGATGGCATGTGCTTATAATCACATCACTCTAGGAGGATGAGGTGAGATGATCCAAAGTTTCCATTCAGTTTGGGCAACATAGTAAGACTGTATCTCAAAATATTAAAAAAAGAAAGAAAATGGATGAGGACGTAGCTCAGTGTGAAGGTCCTGGGTTCAATCCACAATAATGAAAAAAGAAGAAGAAGAAGAAGAAGAAGAAGAAGAAGAAGAAGAAGAAGAAGAAGAAGAAGAAGAAGAAGAAGAAGAAGAAGAAGAAGAAGAAGAAGAAGAAGAAGAAAAGGGAGAACAGAGTAAGCTTAGGATCTTGGCTCTGTTTCTGTGTGCTTCTTCTGGGTACTTCTCAGTCCTTGAGGAGTGTTGTGGACCTTGAGCTATTCCTGTATGGTCACAGTGTTCAGGGATACCCTCATAGATCCTGGACACAGAGCTCTCTCCAGAGGGACCACACCTTTTCTCTAGAGGGCAAGGTGAAAGTTGCCTGGGGAAGGCTGATCTCAAGAGGAAGGATTTCCCTCCTACTCTGATGCCTTCATCTTTTCCTGAGGTGAAACCCCTTGGCTATGCACTAGAATGAAAGGATTTCCCTCCTACTCTGATGCCTTCATCTTTTCCTGGGGTGAAATCCCTTGGCCATACACTAGAATGAAGGGGAGGAGAAGGGTGCAAGAAAACCCTGCCTAACAGCCCTGGTAAGTCCATGCACATGCAGTAACTGGACTCCAGGTCTGTGTGCCGTGGTGACATGCCTGCCCACCCTGCCCTATCCCCAACCCAGTTTGGGATCCTTGTGTTGAGAAAGGGCTCTGGAAAGGGCTGGTAGCTGACCCCATCTTGCCCAAGAGCATCTCCTATTTTACACTGACATCATGAGTTCTCCTCTAAACTCATGGAAAAATCAAGGAGTGTGGGAAGCTGGTGCTTCTGGAAATGAACATGAGGAGGAAGAGCAAGAGGAGGAGAAGAAAGTGGGCAGGGGAGAGCTGGGGGACAGTTGCAGGCACAAACTGCAAGGGCGGTACTGACAAGAATGAGGGCCCTTGAAAATAATGGGACTCTTGAAGTCTGTAATGCAGAGTAGAGAGTATACATGTGTCCACCGTCCACACCCTCTATACACACACTGCTGACCATTTTTCCAGCCAGGGCCTCTTATCATCCAGGCCCCACAAGTGGAGAGTGACCCAAAGTGACATGAGGACACTTACATATATCAGCTTGTCGGACATTTTTCATCCGGATGATCCTTACTGTCAATAGGTGGCATGGTGACAGCCCCTCCTGTGGATTGACAGGACAGGATTCAAACATTACCCTGAATAGATGCTAACTGTGATGGTTGATCTTGACTGTCAATTTGATTGACTTAAGAGACACCATAGAGATTAGTAAAATACTAGTGTGTATGAGTAGATCACAGGGTATGACTTTGCGGACTCTATCTGGTCTCCTACCTGGCTTCTTCCTTTTTTTTTTTTTTTTTTTTTTTTTTTTTTTTTGTCTTTTTTGAGACAGGGTCTCACTTATGTAGTTCAGGCTGGCCTTAAGCTCACTTTGTAGCTCAGGCTGGTCTCGAACTCACAACAATCCTCCTGCCTCAGCCTCCCGAGTGCTAGGATTACAGGCCTGTACCACCATGCCCAGCTTTGGCTTCTTCCTTGGCCTCCACTTCTCAGCTACCCTGAGTGAGCAGCCCTTATTGTCCAAGAGAACGTTCTTGCAGCTGCCAAGAAGCCAAGTGCCCACTACCGCTATCCTGGTGCTTAGTTCCAGCCCAGGATCTGCGCCTTCTCCCAAATCATTCTGGCCTCTGGTCCTGAACTTCTCCCGCTCGGTGAACGGACTGCCTCTTTCTCCTTTGCTGGATCTTGCAATTGACTCTTGTGACATCTGGCTTTCCTGTGATGGCTTCTCTTTTGTGATAGCAAGAGCACAAATAACCCTCGATCTGATGACTGATTCCTGTCATCAGAGGCCTCGGCTGGCATTGCTAACCTCTGAGGACCCTTCCTGTCTCGTAGTGTTGTCCTCATGGCTGGGGGAGCTCACACGCCCTGAGCCCTGCTCCTCTTTTTGTTCGGATCGTGTCCCGAGAACCCGGCCATCACCTCAAGCTCTAGTCCTCAGGTTAGCCCCACCCCTCCTAAGATGAACGGGAGTGGGACATATATCAACGGAGGAGTGATGATGAGAAACAGACAGCCACCTTCTCTTGGCCCAATTTTGTCTTTCCTGAGCTGTTACATTGTGCCCGACAGATTCCTGAAACCACCTCTCCCCTCCTCACCAGCTCCTCTTTATCCAGCAATTGCAAAGCATCTCCGTACTGTCCACTCCTGGCCTGAGCCTGCACAAATGCTGCTGACTCACCCGGTGCCACTGTGCCTGCCACCACTGTGAAGTCAGAACCACTTTTCGCTTTATTCAGAAGATGCAGTTTTGCTCTATATAAATATTGAAGTTTGCAGAAAAACATAAAGGTGGAAGAAAAAGTGTCCATAATTCCACCACTCAGAGAAAATCATCACTACTTTGATGTCGGTGCCTCCAGACTTTTCTGGGGCTTGTTTCTAACCAGCTTCAATAGAAGGATGGTTGTCTATCATGTCTGAGATAGACATGTACATGGGTTTCTTTCTCTTCTCTCACCAATAGCTGCCTAAAATCAAAATAAAATTTAGGTGGATGGCTGAACATAGTCTGAGGATTCCATTTGTGGGTTAACTCTGGACATGGTGCCTTTCACACTCAGTGACTTGCTCTAGTAGCATTCTGTTGTGAGGGTTGTGACTTGGGCCATGGTCATGCACCTGGCTTCTCTTCTGGCTCTGGACACACCCTATGACCTTTGGCAGGACCCTTCTAGGGTAGGCATAGTGGGCTCTTCATCTCTCACTTTCCCCTTGGCAGGGTGGGTCCTGGTCCGGTCTGGTGAGGATCCAGGAACCATCTTTCAGCAGAGCACAGTCCTGGCAAGCCAGGTACCACTGCCCACTTTCTCTGAGGGCTCCTGGACTAATTCCGAGGAGCTGAAAAGGCCTCAGTTCACGTGGAGGTCTGTCCTTGGGGACATCCCGAGTGCAGCAGGACTCTGAACCCAAGGCGAAGTCTTCTCAGCCATCACAGCCTTTCTCTCCAGAAGGGGTTGCCAGATGCCTAGTATGATTCCTTCAGGGTCTGCTGCGGAAGGGAAGGAGTACACACAGCTTTCCTTGAAACTTCATTCAAGGTCTCCTGCTTCCCAGGAAACATTCTGTCTTGTCACTGAACCTCCATATCTCCCAAGAGGGAGATGGATCATTTTTTCCCACTCTAGCTCTGATGGCAATGCCAACATCACCCACCAATGGTCTTCTATGGGGCATGTACTGTGTACATATTCTCTGTAGATTATCTTGCTTCATCCTTACAATGATGCCATGAAGCAGTTACTACTAGCCTCACTTTACGGATGGAGAATCTGGAGTTCAGTTCTTTGACACAGGGCCCTTAGCTAGAAGCAGAGGAAACTGAGTTTGAGTTGAACTCTGGTTCTCAACTATGTGCTCAGAAACACTGCTACACTCTCATCTTACCTAAGTGGACTTTAGCAAATAGGGAGACGGGTATCACTTGTCCTCTCTTCTCCTCTCTCTTGATCTTTATCTCTTAGAACCGGTTTTCTCGACAGCCTTTTTTCCCACTGAGAATGCCTCCAAAGCCCCCAAATAGCCCCCAAACTTGGCAGTCTTACTGGCTGTGCTTTTGTGATCTGCGTCTCTATGGGACGCGTTCCACAATCACTGTGTTTTGTAGACATGCAGAGCATGTCATGTTAGGGTCCTTGAGGAAGTTCTTGTTTTCTAGCACACACCCAGTCCTCCTTGTGGTCTCCTGTGAGCCCAGGTCATACCATCACACTCAGGAATTTTCAGGAGAGACCAGTTTGGGAGTACTCTGAACAGCGCTCTGACATTTGATCAATAGAGACAGAGCAGGAAGGGTTTTGAAGAGATTGCAGAGGACTGCGCTGGGAGGAAGGAAGTAGGACTGTGGGTAATTAGGTCTAGACCTGGGGATATTCCAAGAAAAATGATCGTGGATTGGAAAGGATGTGCACGTTTTGCTTCTCTCATAACAGCTCCATAGGACTGGTGCTAGGCAGGACCAAAATTTTATGGCCCCGAGGTAACTGATCTGTAATAGACAGCTGCTTTAGAACCCAGCACACTTCCTATGCACATATAGATGGGCTCCAGAAACCAGAAAGATTGTGGAACCCAGGTTTATGAAGTCCCTTGTGTAGTAAAGATCACTATTTCAGGGACTTTCAGATAAGCCCATTCCTGAAACAGGTTGCCTTGGCTGAGATTGGATATCAAGGTGAGAGTCAGAATATTTAATATCAGGCATGATCAGGTACTAAGCCACTTGGGTGCAGTCTTGGGGAAGGACTAAGATAATCCTTTATTTCACAGGGCATGGGACAGACCCTGGGGTGAGGAGCAGGGTACCCACACCCAGGGGCTTGGAAGTCACCGCAGGAGCTTTGGCAAACAGCCTAGAGGTGTGCCCTGCCACTGGAATAATCTGCATGTGGTTCTAAGGAGGAGGGCTGGGTAGCAGTTCTCTGAGAAGGCTTTTGGGAGAAAGAACCCATGGTTTGGCCTGTAGACACAGCTCCAGCCTCCTGCTTGGCCTTGCCTCTGAGCTTGACCTCACCAGGACCCGACCTTCCCCATAACACTTGCTCAGGTCTGAGGACCCTGCCAGCTCACATGGAAAAGTAGCCTCCCCTAGAGTCTAAGGACCAGCTATCACAAAGTCCAGTGCTATCTCTTCCCAGGCCCTACGTTATGGATGTGACCTCCGGGAAGATACAGGCGGGAAACATTACTCTTTCCCTGGAGTGCCTGGTTCTGCCTCCACACTGGGTGCAAACCCGCTAGGCAGCCTTGGAGATTGGTGGTATTATCCTTGCTTCCAGGAGAAGACCACCTTTGGGGAGATTACATCTCACACAGGCTGGCACATCTGGAAGCAGCAGAGCCAGGCCCCAGGACCCAAGTGTGAGTCGTACCCACCTGCCTTGCCAATATGCTGTCCAGCCACCTGGAGGCTGATTCTGCCCACTTGGTATCAACACTGGCCTGCTCCAGGGCAAAAGCTAGATTAGTTAATGGCAGAGGCAGGAATAAACCGCTCAACTCCCAAGTCAGGACTCTCCCTGTACCCACGGGTCCAGCTATTACCACAAATTGTTCCAAAGAGTTGTTAGTTACGGATGGACTCCAGAGTCTGGCTACTGGGTGGCAGTGGGGGAAGGAGAGGTCTGGCCACGAGGTTGTAGAAGTGGTAGATCAGATGTCCATTTGGGCCAAGTGTCTCCTCACCAGCTTATCCCATAAGGTAGAGGTGCCTACAGGGGAGAAGAGAGCTGCCCTCTTTGGGAAATCTTAGGGCAGGATTGACAGGTAATGCTACCACCTCCTCCTTAGAAAGATGGGTGCAGCCATGGGTCCTACAGCACTGTGCCAGAGCTCAGGTGAGCCTAGTCACATCCTCCAGACCTCTCTCTACAAGGACATCTTTGAGATGGGGACTCTTGGAACAGGTCCCAAGCAGCTGAACAACATCCCAGACTAGAGGTCATCTGGGAGGCCCCTGAGGCTTCTTTATTTTCTATTATTCAGGCTGACTGAGTAGTCAGAGCAAGAAGTCTCAGCACTGAGTGACATGGCCCCTCCAGGACTGGAGAGGGACCAGAGCAGCCGGTGGAGGTGCCTGGAGTCACACTGAAAACCTCAGCTCTTAGCTGCTTTCCCTGCCCTTCAAGCTGGGCTCAATCCCCTCTGTGAAAGAGTGCTCCCACCCCAAGTTTCTAGAAGTTCAGTAAGACTGGAAAGGCAGGAACAAGTGCCACCAGAAGCCCTTCTGGCACCTGTGGTGAAAGCATGGCGCACCCAGAAGTATTGTCTGTCCTGCCAGGGAAGCAGGGCCAACTGTCACCATGTAGTTCAGCATTCCCCTCCCTCCTTCTTTGAAGATCAAACAGGGTCTCCATCTACCCCTTGCAGGGACAAAAAGCTTTTTTGGGCATCATTCAGCTCATTAGGGACTTAGTATAGGTAGGGCTAGGGTGATGAGAGAGAAGTTGCTGCCCTCAGGGTCCTCCTTCACAGTTCTCCCCATGATTTGGTTACAGCTAGGTGGGAGACTAAGGTTGTCTCTTTATAGCCTAGACAGGGAAACCAAGGCAGAGTCAGCCCCAGTGCTAGCAGCCTGACCCATGAGCCCAGGGTCTTCTGTGAGGCTGGGAGGGGTTGCCTGGACCCAGGGTTCTTAACAGTAAATCTTCATTTTATTTGATTTGATTGAGAAACAAATAACAATGAAACAGTATCAAAACTGATTAATAGGACAGTTCCAATACTTAATACATTGTACATTGTTATCTTCTTAGTGGTTATCCACAGTACAAGAAGCAGACAGGATATCCTGTTCAAACACTATTAGTACAAATCTTTGTACTCATTGAATCAAGCGAAAGTAGCTGTATATCTATCCTAACTATTCGGTCTGTACAAATATAAAATGGTCCTTCCTTAGTATCCCATCTTTTTTTTTGGTTTGTTTAGTCCTGTCAGAGATGGGTATTCCATTGGCATCTAAATGCTATAGGTGCGTGAGTTCAGCAAAACAATCCAACACAGCCCAGCCGTCCACATTAGCAGTGGGTCGTCCACAGACACTGCTTAACAGTAAACCTTGATGATAGTTTTGCAGTTAGTGGTAACGATGCGACCGGTTCTCACCACACACCACATCCTGTCTGTAGTACTGAGTACTGAGTACTGAGTACTGAGTACTGAGTACTATCCTGGGTGCTGGCCTGGCTACAGGATGCCCCTGAGCCACTGAATGGGGTCCTATAAAGCTTTTGGGTACCCTCAGCTAGGGATCTGCCCAAGCACCCTGGCTCCAGTTGGGCTTCACCAGCCCCCCCAGTGCTAGGTAGAGGTTCTTGAACCACAGGCCCCGGCGTGTGCCGTACCCACAGCCCTTCGGGGCACCTGCCTCTTGCTCTCAGCCCAGCCCCTGCCCCCTCACCTCCTAGCCATACTCCTGGCCTGCAGCCCTCAGCCCTGCAACCTCACCTTAAAGGCACAGGTGGCTGAACACTCGCTATCTTCTGTGTGGCATGCGTCTGGCACAGAGTGGGAGATCCAGGCAGGTATCTTCCTCTGCAGCATCACGGCGGCTCTCTAGCTGGGTGGCAGGATCAGGAACTTATGCTCTGACTCAGAGCTCCACCCTCCCGGTTGCCTCTTGGCGCAAGGAGTGGCTGGAATGGCCCAGGAAGTAGCTAAGGAGGATAGCAGGTGGGGCGCCAGGCTGAGATCCTCATTACTTAGGGACCTTTATCTGCTGATCTTAGAAATTCAGATCTAGGAGGAGCTCTGGCTATGGCAGGAGGAGTCTGAGGCCCAGGACACAGAGGTGGTAAGAAGGAGGACACTGGGCCTTCATGATTTGAGAAGCCCTTGGCTCTCCAGCTCACCTATGTCATTACTCATAAATATCCCACTGAGGGAGGTGCCTTTTATCCTTCCACCACTTCAGTACCATGGCCTGGTGCTCCAGAAACTGTGAACAGGGACTGCGTTAGAGGCAGGGACAAGGTCCCACATTAGAGGGGGAAGAAAGAATACAATCAGCTGATGCCGTGGCCAGCAGAGCGTCCAGGGCAGATGCCTCTGCTCCACCTCCTGGAAGTTGTGCAGGGAGGGCGAGCTCAGCCCATGCAGCTCAAAGGATGCTGCGCTGTGTGAATGATTCTTATCTCTTGCCTGGTGGTTGGCTCATTTGGGCTGGATAAGGGCAGCTTTGCCAGCTTGGTAGCCTGACTTACGCTGGGTGTTTCCTGCCTCAGCTCTTGCCTGAGGCCACACAACCGGCTTTTCTGGCCCATAGATAGGAGTGATTTTGTGGGTCTCAGGGTGAGATCTTACTGCAGAGCAGCTTAGGCCAGATGCAGGTGGGCTCTGAAGAGTCTCTTTCTGGGCCTGGCCCTTGGGAGAGAGAGGACAGGGCCTTAGCCGGTCACCCTCAAAGATCTCCATCTTACCCCGCCAAGGACACAAATGTGGCACCCATACAGCGCCACAGTCGACGCCACAAAATCAGCTTTGTTCACACACCTGGTGAGCACTTACTGTATGCGTGCCACTGGGGAGGAGACGCCAGGCTTGAAGCTGCTCATACACTAGTGGGAGTCAAGGAGTCCAGCCCATCAGAGGGTCTGAGGTCCGAGTCTCCCTATGGGGCCAGGATATAGCCCTGAAAGATCACAGACATCCTTCATATTTGTAAGGATCTGAGTTTTACAGATCTAGTCACCAACCAAGAACTGGACAGGGAACACCGAATATGGGAAACTGCTTCCTGAGGGGGAGGCAGAGTGAAAGAAGGCCTCCTGGGGGAGACGGCATCTGAATCCAGGCATTGCTGTGACAACCTAATCCACAGCACTACACTGTCCTGCAAGTGTTTTGCTTGTTCCCCCTTCCTCCATCCTCCCAATCAAGGAAGACCAGAGCAAGCTGCAAACTCCAAGAATGCCTCAATGCCTGGTTTTTCAACCTCATCTCAAAAGTCCCCACCCCAACCCATCCATTGTGGGCAATCTCTTCGCCATCATGAGCCACAATTTAGTCATTTGAGTTGGATTAAATCAAATCAAGTAGGAGGCGAAGGAGGAGGAAGTCAGGTGGGAACTTCTCCGTACCCTTCCAGGCACCTCTGACTAAGCTGGAGGTCTTGCAGCCTCTCCCTGAGTCTAAGTCATCTACCAGTAAAGGTCACTGCCCACCTAGCTGAGGACTGCTTAGGCAGTCATCGTCTGGGCTCAGAAAGAAGTGGGGTGGAAGGAATGGCCAGTTGCACAGCGTGGATTCTGAGTGGATGCTAAGCAGGAGGGGGCCGAGGAAGTGTTGGGGAAGGCAGCAGTCACCTGAGGCCATGAGAAAGGGGCTATGTCCCCACGACAGAGTGGCAAAGAGAGGGCTGTGGAAAGTCTCTGCTCCTGTTCAGCGGCTCCAAATGGGCACACAATGACCGGTCCCAGTCATGTCCCCTGGCTGCCCCTTCTTTCTGACTCTGTTCTGCCAGCAGATGAAGGAACCAAGCCCTTCTCTACCCACAGCCTGCCTCCCAGCTGAGCAGAGAGCTGGGCAGAGGTAGCTGTGTCCTCAGGGCCTATGATCTGGCTCTCAGGACGGTTGGCCAGGAGCTGCCTTCCATCGGCCAGCAGCCCCCTGGCCTTGGGTGACTGACATGGACAGCCACACTTTTCTGAGCAGCTCAGCTGGTTCCACTCTCTTGGGAAGCCAGCAAGATGATCCTCAAGGGCCTTGGGACCCTGTCCATGTCTCCTTCTGGCCCCAGCTCCACCTCTCGTGGCTTCACCCTCCCCTGCAACTCTCCCATTTTAGTACTTATAGGCCTTGTTCTTTGCCAACAACTGGGGGACACTAGTACTTCCTGTAAATGCAGTAGAGTGGGGGGAGTGATCTTGCGTAAATGTGACATTTTACGGTGCTATACACAAGCAGTTCAAGTCAGTAGTGAAAGGTTGGACTATTCATTGCTGGAAAAAAAAAAACAAAACTTTATTACTATTTTGCAATAAAATAAAGTTAGATCTTGACTTTGTATCTGTATAAAAATAAATCTCAGGGGGTTAACTCATTAGTAAAACACTATGTAATTTACAGTAAAGTATTAGAGAGTATTTATAGAATACTGTGATTGGGAGAATTTTCCTAAACATGGACCCCCAAAATCTAGAAGCCAACAGAGAAATATTGTCTTATTTTAATGCATAGAAGTTTAAAATTTCAGTAAAGCAAAAGATGCTATAAGCATCTATCTACCTTCAAAATACATCTCATACTTCTTCCTCTTAATAATTGTCCATGAATAACAAATTTGTCTTTAAAGATAATAGTTCATGCTAAATTCAATAAGCACACTCAGTAGTGTAGCTGTATGCAAAGTTAATACTCAAAAGTCAATAGCCTTCCTGTACATGAATAACAAACTCACTAAGAGACAAATTAGGGAAACAACACAGTTCACAATAGTATCCCCCACAAACGAAATACCTAGGAATCAATCTAATGAAGGAGGCAAAAGATCTCTACATCAAAAACCACAGTACTCTGCAAAAGGGGATTGAAAAGGATATCAGAAAACGGAAAGTCGTCCCTTGCTTTTGGGTAGGAAGAACCAAGAGAAAGAAAATGGCCATACCTCCAAAACTGTTATACAGATTTAATGCAGTTCCAATCAAAATTTTAACATTTCTCACAAAATTAGGGAAGACAGTCCTAAAATTCATTTGGAACTTGAAGAGACCTAGAATAGCAGACGCAGTTCTATACAACAAAGGTGAGGCAGGGGGCATGACAATCCCGAATTTGAAGATTGTACTATAAAGCTACTAAGATTAAAACAGCAAGGTACTGGGAAAAAAAAGAAATAAACCTGAGAATCAGTGGAACAGGTTAGAGGATGCAGAAACAGCTCCACACATACGCAGCCATCTTATTTTTGACAAACATGTCAAGTACATTCACTGGAAGAAAGACAGACTCCTTAATAAATGGTGCTAGAAAAACTGGCATTGCACACGCTAGAGGTGAAAATTAAACCCATATTTTCACCGTGCACTAAACTAAAATTAAAATTGAGCAAAGATCTAAATATTAAAATAGAAACATTAAATCTGCAGGAAGATAGAATAGGTAAAACTCTTGAAGACATTGGTGTAGGCAAAGACTTTATAAAACCCTGATTGTATAGGAAACATCACAAAGAATTAACACCTGGGATCTCATCTTATTAAAAAGCTTTTGACCAGCAAGAGAAGCCACCAACAAAGTGAAGAGACAACCCGCAAGGTGGGGAAAAATGTTTGACAGCTGTTCCTCAGATGAAGGATTACTATTGAGAATATATAAAAAACTAAAAAAAAAAAATCAAACTGGGTATCTGAGATGAAAATATACTTCTCAGATGAAGAGATAAAACAACCTAAAGGCCTATTAACTTAAAAAAAAGTATTCTTTTTATACAATGAAGTACTACTCAGCCAAAAAGGATAAACTGGAGACTTTCATAGGTAAATGGATTCAACTCAAGACCATGTCATAAATACAATAAATTATACTCACATGTATAAACATCATATTGTCTCCCTAGTGTGAGAAGCTGAAAGAGTGAATAAGATTCAAAATGTAGGGCTGGGAAGATAGCTCAGTAGAAGATTCAAAATGTACAGACCAGGCGTGGTGGTGCAGGCCTGTAATCCCAGCACTCAGGAGGCTAAGGCAGGAGGATTGTTGTGAGTTCGAGACCAGTCTGAGCTACAAGTGAGCTTAAGGCCAGCCTGAATTGCATAGTGAGACCCTGTCTCAAAAAGACAAAAAAAAAAAAAAAAAAAAAAAAAAGATTCAAAATGTACAATAGATGTTGTGAGGTGAGGAGAAACTGTTCAAAAGGAATGAGAAACTGGGATGGGGGAAAAGATAAATGAAGGAGAAGGAAAATGTACATAATACATAATAGTTAAGATAGTTATACTATTTTCTTAATTCATTGATCACCTAACCCTCTTCTCCACAAAGCTGGAGCCTTCTTAATTCAACTAAATTTAAAAAACATTTGAAAAAAATGTTTTAGTGTACTAATTTTATTTATTTATTTATTTATTTATTTATTTATTTATTTATTTATTTAGTGGTACCAGGGATTGAACTCAGGCCCTTGCATTTGCCAGGAAAGCACTTATTCCACTGAGCCATCTCCCTGGTCCTGTACTAATGTTCTTTGGACAGTTAAATGTCTATATCTTGTACTCTGAGTAACTAACTTAAATATGACAATACGCAATGTGTTAACCATTACTTAGTGTCCTATTACTTTGGAAAATTTGCAGGGTGTTTTCCTCTTTAAAATGGTATTTAAAAAAATAGTTCAGGGGCTGAGGAGATGGCTCAGTGGAATAAGCACCTCCCTGGCAAGTGTAAGGGCCTGAGTTCAAATCCCCAGTTCCGCAAAAAATAAATAAATAAATAAATAAATAAATAAAAAATAAATAAAAAATAGTTCAATGCCACAATGAAGGACAAAATTCTATAATTGACATACACTAATAAAAGAGAAAAAAATAGTATTTCTCTACTGTTATTAAGTGAGATAAATTACAAAGCCATACTAATATAACAGTATGTTACTAGCCCAAGCCTAGGACTAATAGGAACAAAATAGAGTGATTGGAGACAGATTTCTACCATATGAGATAACTTGATGTATGATAAACCAGCACCAAACAGCAACAGGAAAGAGCAAACTGTTCCAGGTGACAAGGGCAAAAGTGGCTGACAGTATAAAGTAAAATAAGACAGCATCCCCGCTTAATGACATCTAAAAGATGAGCTATAAAAAAAAAAGATACAGGAAAATCCAAAATTAAACAACAAAAGAGACATCACCATAGCTATTACACTGGAAAGCAATGGGAAAGTTGGATAACAACTAGTGTCACTGGAGTTGTGGGGACAGAGATACCATCACATCCCACTCTCAAGAGGAGACTGCTGCTGCCACAGTCAGTCTGTCACTACGTAGACAAAGTAAAACTAGCCAGAGAACAATCTGACCAGGGTCCATAAATTTCAGGGGAAATCAAAGTACACTGAAAGAGGTGCGTGAACACTCTTCATGCCACTTAGGGTTTCAAAGACGTGGAAGCAAACTGTATGGGCGGCACTGAGAGAGTAGACAGAAAGAGGATGAAGAAGCTGGCATAGGACACAGAGGGTCAAAGCAACAAATGAGATAGACATGTTTGCAGGACCGAGGTGCCCTCTGTGTACCCTGAACTGGGGCCCTTATGCCTTTAGATGAGGGCACGTCCAACTCTAGGTCAGATCTTTTGCTTTCAAAATTCCTCTTTCAGGGACAACAGACTAAGAGCATGTCCGTCCAAGTCCTTTCTCTCACCAGTCCTAATCCTTCCCCTCATTGCAAGGATCGTCTGAGATCTTTCAATTTTCCCTGACCCTCGAAGTCAACACTGTTGCACATTTGCCCACAACTCACATACCTGACTGCCTTGGTGACATCTACAGTGTAGATAAAGCCACTCCCAGTCCTGGGAGGACCACTCAACCCCTGAATCATTCAACTCATCATCTGGTAATGCAGATGGAGAAAAGCGTTGGTTGCCGTCCTTACCAAGAGCAGGAAATGGAGGCTTTACCTTATGCAAGTAGCAAGACTTCAAAAATGCCTCATATATATGCACTCACTATGTGTCAATCAGTGAAATCTTGAATTCTCCGTCAAGTTGTCAAGGAAGAAAGAAAAATTATTGTAATTTGGGATATCAGTGACATATTTTCAAGGATTTGGGGTAATTTCTTAGCATTAGAAATTGGAAACCTTCTTAAGCAAGCACAGGGACTGGGGTTCGATTCCCAGCACCCTCGCAATGAGCTGGCCACTGAGACCAGGCAGGGGTGGTGGTGCACATTTGTAATCCCTGTGCTGGGGAAGCTCAAAACAGGGGGATCACTATGAGTCCAAGCTGCGTAGTGAGACCATGTACCAAATACGTAAGAAAGAAAGAAAGAAAGAAAGAAAGAAAGAAAGAAAGAAAGAAAGAAATTGAAAACCTTGGCAGTAGGATGGCATACTATGGAGCTATTTTTGAAATCCCTTACTTCTTAATGACAGAGAAAAATTTATATATATATATATATATATCTGCAAGGAAATATAATAGGAGTTCAAGATGTTACCTCTGTAACAATTACTTACACCAACTGCATAAAACAAGTGCTACTGGACACAACAGACCAGATAAACATGAACACAACTGCAGTGTGGGATTCCATACCTACCCCACCAACACAAATAAACCGATCAACTAGACCGAAAATTAACAAACAAATGTCAGAGTTGAATGAAACCTTTAAAAGCTGGACATAATAGATACATACAGAGTGACCTACCCAACAATGGAATGCTTCTCAGCGGCACATGGAATTTTCTCTAGAGTAGACCACACAGTAGCTAGGAAAGCAAACGGAGGTAAATGTAGGACCATTTAAATTATATCATGCGTATTATGAGATCACAGTGTGATGAAGCTAGTAACCAATGACAAAAACCCACAGAAATTATGTAAATGCATGGAACCTAAACAATGGGTCACAGGAAACTCAAGAAAGAAATACAAGTTTCTAGAACTAAATGATAATGCCAGCACAATGTACCAGATCATGTGGACACAATAAAAACAGTTCTAAGAATGAAGCTTATAGCTGTGAATGTTTATAACACAGAAACAGAGTGAGCCTAAATAAACAACCTAAAAATGCCTTTAAAAAAATAAGAACAATCCAAACCCAAAGCTAGTACAAGGAAGGAAGTATCAATGATCAGAACAGAAATCAATGAAACTGAAGCAAAATTACAAAGAATTAATAAATCAAAGTATTGGTTCTTTGAGAGAGAATAAAAGAAATAGATAAACAGCCAATCTAACCAAAAGAAAGAGAAAAAAAGACTCAAATCATAGTAATCAGAAGAGAAAAAGGTAAAATCACAATGAAGAGTGATGAAATAAAAAGATTTTTTAACAACTACTTTGCAAACTTGCCTGCCAATAAGTTGGAGAACTCAAGAAGAGATTCCTAGATACATATGAGTTACAAAAGCTGAACCAAGAAGGTTTAAAACCGGAATAATCTAATAATGCACAATGAAATTAAAGCAGCACATAATAAAAATCTTAACAAATATAAAGCCTCGGTACGGATGGATTCATTGCTCATTTCTACAAAAACATCAGGGAAGATCTAATACCAATACTTCTCAAACTTTTTTTTTTTTTGTACCAGGGATTGAACTTGGGACCTTGCACTTGCCAGATAGCCAAATTACACAGCTGAGCCATATTCCTGACCTTCTCAAACTTTTTAATGAAATTGAAAAAGAAAGAGTATGTTCAAAGGGGACCAGGGAGATGGCTCAGTAGAATAACATATGTAGAAGGTATCATTACCCTGATTTCAAAACCACACAAAAATGTAACAACAATAAAAAAGAACTATACAGCGATCTTTTTTAAGGGATATAGAGGAGAAAATCCTCAGTGGGATCCTGGCAAACACAATGCGATGAATTATCAAAAAGATTATACATCATAAACAAGTAGGTTTCATTTCAGGGATTTAAGGATAGTTCAGCATATGTAAATCAAAAAGTTTAATACATCACATAAACAGAAGCAAGGGCAAAAGTCACACAATCATCTTAATAGAGAAAAGTCTGCCAAAATCTAATATCAATTCATGAAAAAAAAAACCCTGAAGAAAATAGATATAGAGGACTTTATCTCAATCTGATAAAAGCCATTTATGGCACACTTACTGGCAACTTCATATTAAATGGGGGAAAACTGAAAGCTTTCCCTCTAAAATCAGGAACAAGGCAGAAATCCCCATTATCACTACTCCTGTTCAACATAACATTAAAAAAGTAGCAAGAGCAGTTAGAAGAACAAATAGAAGCAATATTATGGCAAAGAAAGAAGTCAGTTGTCATTAACTGCAGATGACCTAATCCTCTACATAGAAAACCCCCAAAATCCACCAAAAGACTCTTAGAATTAAACAAAAGCAGGATACACCATCAATCCATAAAAATCCTTAGCCTTCCAGTACACTAATAATGAACCCACCTGTGAAAGAAATGATGAAAAAACACCATTCACAATAGCTCTAAGAAAAATTAAATACTTAGGAATTAGCCTAAGGAAGGGAGAGACCTTTCTACTGAAAACTCCAGTACTCTGAAATAGGAAATTGAGAGGGACACTAGAAAATGGGGAGCTACCCCCTGCTCCTGGACAGGTGGGATCCGTCTAGTACAAATGGCCATGCTTCTAAACTGAAATATAGCTTTAATGCAACGTCAACCAGAATACAAACAGTATTCTTCACCGAATTAGAGAAAACAATCCTAGAAGTCGTATGGATCCACAAGAGGCTCAGAACAGCAAAAGCACATCCCTGGGTTACCAAAGTAGAGCACGTGGCATCAGATCAAGGCTTGAAGTTATATGTAAAAAGCTAAACTGTAGGGCCAGGGATATGGCCCAGTGACAGCAGATCTTTCTCAGATGGAAAAGGTATCAAGAGACGGAGAGAAGAGGGAAGGGGGAAGGGCAAAGGAATGAAAACACTGAAGATGCGTCCTGTACATGAGCCAGCCCCACACAAGGAAGGTAAGCATTGTGCACTACCAACATATAGTAATAAAAAAATTAAAATATAATTAAATAGATTATCTCGGGACAATACTCTGGGCAATGCTCATTTTCTGTATTACACTTTAAAATGTTTCTGATGTCTACACTGAAAATATATTATGTATTGTTTACAGGCAAAATAACAATTTTTAAAAAGCAAAATTACTGTATGTTAAATAAATTTAAAATTCATGTATTTAGAGACAGGGAAAGGAAATGTACATATTTTTATGATTTCCATGTCCCAGGGCACCAGACCAGATTTATACCTACCAACTCTGTAGAAAGTACATTGCATTGGCATAGTCTCTCACACCTATACTCTTCAAGTAGCAGAGAGCAGTAAGCCAAGATGGCGCCAGATAGGTCTACCCAGGGAAAGAATTCTTCCTCAGAGGCCAGGAGGCCCTCTCTTTCTCCTACCAAGCAGTTGGCTCAGTGTCCAACATCTGGATCCTTCTCTTTCCCTGACTAATATATTTACCCAGTATGGAAGGCCGAGGGCAAAGTCAGGCTCCTCAAAACCTTAAGTGCAGCTAACACCAGTCATGATGGCAGAATTTTGAGATTGTCCCATACGGAAGCCAGCTATGAGAAGGGCTGTCAGACAGGAAAGAATTAAACAGCCTTTGTGTCACAGGAGGATGTTGTATCATAGCTGGGCTGTGACACAATATAGAAACTGTGTTTTATGGGTGGGTAGATTTGACTTTAGTACAGGAAACCACTTGGTTGCTTGAGAAGCAATAAATTTCTATACCTGGAATTATGCAAGGGGTACCTGCCTGGGAGATGAAGAGGGGCGATTCCCGTGCTGGGCAAGAAGAGTGGCCTAGACTAGAACCCAGCCTATGCATTTAGGTGTGGAGATTCTTTCATTCTCCAGCTACCTTGTCCTGAATCTGCAGGACAATTTGTCAGTCCCTTTAGCTACCTGAAACATCTATGGGAGAAGCTTCTTAGAAGCTAGGTCAACTTTGTGGCCTCGTAGGTGAGTATAGTGGACAGCTAACTGGTGGGCAACTTCTTACACCCAGCTGAATTGAACTAGTGTGGTGCTGGGGGTGAAAGGCCCTCCTGAGGACTGTTGCCAGCAGCATAAAAGGCAGAAAAGGAGAAGCTGTTTGGGGTTGTTGGAAGCTGTCAGTTCTCTCGGGCTGTTCTCCTGGAGGACCTTGTCATGCTGGTTTTCCCGACGAACTTGGTTGCTCTTGTCAGAGGGGGAGCTTGGGACCTTTGTTGTTGCTGAGAACGGCTATGGCTCATTTTGGAGGGGCTCTGGTTCTCATCTTGAGCATTGCTTCCTGGCTCTGGAGGGGAAGATGGTGAGTCACTGCTCAGCCTCCTGGAGAAGCTTGAGACCTTGGCTTTTGTGATGGGAGCTCAGCTTTCCCCACCTTTGGAGAAGCTCAGGACCTCGCTGTTGCTGAGGATGGCTGTGGTACTTCCGCGGGGAGCTCTGGTGCTTACCTTGAGCACTGCTACCTGGCTCCAGTGCGGAACTCAGCCTGCTAGCACAGACCCTGCATCCTGCTGACAAAGACTTCCTAGCGTCCACCACTGACTTTTGGGCCTTTCCAGCACAGACCTGTGGAAAGCAGGCCTGCATGAAACTTTGTTATGGACTCTAAGCCTCTAGTTCGACCTGTGGGAGGCATTGTTATGAGCTCTAGGTTTTTAGCTGGACTCATGCAAGACAGTAGGATCCAAGGCCTCCGCTGGATTCTTGGGTCTTAATGTGTGGAAAGATTTTTCTGCACTTCTGGCATATGATTCTTCGAGTGATTCATGATAAAACAGTATTATAAAATGTGTCCTGTATTACATCATTCCCCTTGCAAAAACCCCAAACCACAACAGTAAAGGACTGCTCTGCTGACAGGGATTTTAGAGTTAGGGACAGTGGGCAGGACAGAGCCAGCATGGCCTAACAGAGGCTGTTGGGTCCCTGATGAGTCAGGCTCCAGAGGCAGTCATATATCCTGCTTTGCTCAGAACCAGCCTTGGAACTTATTTCTTGGGACAGCATTGATGGAAACTTGGAATCTTTCGTCCTAGGTGGCTCTCCTGTGCTGAAAGGCCACGCCTGCCAATGACACAAATGACCTTATGTGGAGATGGAAGATGCCAGAAGTACAAATTAAAAGGCCACCAACCAAAAGCTTTCAACAACCACAGAGAAGTTCACAGCCTTAGACAAGACTTGCACTGACAAACTAGAGGAAAGAATAGGAGATTTAGAGTCAAAGCTGCAAGATCTGTCTCATGGCCCCGGTATTAAGCAGCTGGCTAGGCAGCTACTTTACCTCCAAGAGTCTTATTTTTCTCCCCTATAAAAAGAGTTAATAGAATCTCTTTCACAAGATCCTTATAAAGATAACAATCCTTGATTATGCAACTTATGTGCAGAGTCTGACATATAATAAAACTTAATAAGAAGTAGGTATTGCTGTTTTTATTACTTCTTCTACCGGACAAATAAATTGGGAAAATTAACCATAAGTGAACCTGGAGAGCAAAGAGCTTAAAGGTCAACGTGGGCTGCAGAAGTCAGAGAAAGGTTTCTTCACTAATGAAAAAAAGACGTCTGAATGCCTCCCGTGTCCTAGGAACTGCACTGTACATTCTGGATATGGGAATTAGGGTGGCATGTTTGATGCCCGGCTTCCAGAAAAGTAAATTTGACAGTCAGTGAACAAGAAATATGGTGTTTTTTGTTTATTTTCTCTGAATACAAGCAATTTATCATGGTAGGTGATGCAGTCTGGATGAGGAACTGGGGCCATCTCCCATCCTTTAAGTTAAAGTCTTAAGGAAGATGTGAACTTGGCTTTAGATGTGAACTTGGCTTTGCCTCCCAGACTGAGGACAAGACACTGCCTCCACTGAGCGGCAGAGGTGGTGCCATGTTTGGGAACTCCAGAATAAGGAGTGGTGAGGTGGAAGACCATGACAGCGACTCGGTGTTTTACCTGATGCATCTTAAGCAGAGGAGGGACGTGAGTAAGTTCACTCTGGCTGCTGGGTAGGATGGGAGTGGGCAGGACTGCAGCTGGGAGGGTGGGCTTTGGTGGCCAAATGAGAGTGGAGATGGAGAGAGGTGGAAGGGTGCCTGAGGTTTTTCGGGGTATCACGATGGAGTGGCCAGAGGCAGGAGGCCTGCTGGACCAAAGCAAAGCCCAGAGATGTTGGGCCTGGAACGAGCTTGGTCCAACACGGGAGCAGATGGTACTTTTGGGAACAGACCCCGCAGCTGGACTTGAAGCAGGGTTTAGGTTCGGAGAGGCATCGGAAGGTCACCCCAGGAGAAGCTGCAGACATGGGATAAGAGGCAGGAATGAGCTTGCCTCACACCGTGTAGGTGGCACCTAAGGGTGAGCTCTATCAGGAAGGAAGGGTGTGAGGCAGGGGGGTGGGAGCCCGGGTGGGGTTCTGGGGCCAGGTGGAGGGAGCTACCTTGATGGCAGATAGTAGGGTACTGATAGTTTCTAAGATCAGCTGCCAGTCAATAACAAATCCACCCTTGACACAAGCAGGTCTATGCCAAGGGAGGGAAAGCCTCAAGCAAGGAGCCACATAGCCTATGTACCCTGAAAACATGTCCATAACCTACTTTTTCTGCTGAGAAAGAGAATTCTATGGCGGGTTTATAGATAAGGTCTCCAGGGACTTCGGCTTTTCATTGGTTCCTCCTGACCTCCGTGGCTGTTCTTAGTTCCCTTGAATGGATCTTCCATGGCTGGGCTTCCAAAAGGCAGACAACAGAAAGACACTGACTTCTGCTCTCTACTCTGTCCCTTTTCCCATCCTCAGGAGGTCGTCCAGCTTAGTGGCTCTGAAAGCATGTGTGTTCCTTTTTGTAGATATATTCTCACCGCTTATCTTACCAACCTGGATCCTGATTATCATACTTGTATTGTCAACTGCCCACCTAATCAGCTCTGCTTGGATATGGATCTCAAATTAGAAAATTTCTAGTCCCTTCCTCCCCGGGTCATTTGTACCTAGTGTCCCCAAGCTGGGTACCTCCCAGTTATAAAGGCCAAACCTAAGGAGCACCTGTGATTTCTCATTCCATGTTCATTCTGTCTGCAGTACTGTAAGTTCTACTTTCATATAGATATACCACTACCACCCCTTACCAAGTCACCACGCTTTCTCTTGGCTGCAACAAAAACTTCCTCACTAGTTGCCCTGTTGTTCTTCTGTCCCCAGGTGCCAGTCACAGTCAACCAGCCACAGCAATCAATGTAAAGCACAAATGAAGGAAATGCTCTGTGAGCCCCATAGCTGCTTTCTGCACATCTGGCCCAGCAAAAGCTCTGGTATCTTCTCCACCATGGCCTTTTCCTCCTCTTCTCCTGGTCTCTGCTTGCCAGGCACCTCAGTTTTCTTTTCTTTTTTTTTTTCTTTTTTTTTTTTTGTCTTTTTGAGACAGGGTCTCGCTATGCAGTTCAGGCTGGCTTTAAGCTCACTTTGTAGCTCAAGCTGGTCTCGAACTCACAACAATCCTCCTGCCTCAGCCTCCCGAGTGCTGGGATTACAGGCATGCGCCACCACGCCCGGCTTCACCTCAGTTTTCTGTTTCTAGAACCGACCTGATCAACCTGTGCCCTAATTTTATTTTATTTATTTATTCTTTTTTTGTGGAACCAGGGATTGAACTCAGGCCCTTGTGCTTGCCAGGGAAACACTTACTCTACTGAGCCATCTCCCCAGCCCCTTGTGTCCTCATTCTTAAAATCTTAGTTTGAAGCTCATCACCTAACATATCTCCTTCCTCCTGCTAGCTACTCACTATCATATATTCTGTTTTTGATATGTGAAATTGTCCTGTGGTTTTTGTCTGGCTGTCCTAGAATGTGGTTTCATGAGGTCCAGATGTTTTCTGACCTGCTTGGCACTAATCTCCCACTGCTAGAAAAATAACACTTAGGTGCACAGTGGGAGTGCAATAAATATTTGTTCAGTGAATGAAAAAATGTTTCAGCTGTCCTGATCTTGGGGAGAGAATGTGGCAAGTGGCCGGAAGTTACCCAAGAACGCAAAGCAGAGGTGTAACTGAAGAGAACTGTAATCCTGTGAGCTGAGACTGGCCAGAGAGTACCAGGTAACCGGCTGACCCAGAATGGGAGCCACTGGCTGCCTTGTCCATAGGCTGAGCCCAGGAAGAACCCTCAGAGGTCAAGTGGGGGCTGGGCAGATGCCACCAGAAGCCTAGGGGTCATCCCCTTGGCAGCTGCCACACACATAATGGAGGACTTCGTTGTCACTGCCTGGGCACCCCATCATCCGTGCTGTCCCTTATGCAGGTACACTCCTTTCTTCAGAGCTATAAGGCTTAATCTTATTCATATATTTCACAGAGGGCTTAGAGAATGGCCAACTTACCTTTCTCCAAGAAAAAGGAGACTTACAAAACTTAAAGTGCCAGCCGGGCGTGGTGGCGCAGGCCTGTAATCCCAGCACTCGGGAGGCTGAGGCAGGAGGATTGTCGTGAGTTCGAGACCAGCCTGAGCTACAAAGTGAGCTTAAGGCCAGCCTGAACTGCATAGTGAGACCCTGTCTCAAAAAAAGACAAAAAAAAAAAATAAATAAAATAAAAAAAAAAAAACTTAAAGTGCCTATAAAAACCCTGACGGTTCTCAATAAATCCTAAAAAATGATGACCATATATGCACACAATGGAATATGATCTGTCCCTTAAAATGATAATTATGAACTTTAGGCTACAACCTAGAACCATGGCTATAATGTTTAAGCTAAAATATTGCATAAACACGAAAAGCACAACTGTATAAGCATTGTAAAAGGAGAAAAAGATGGAAGGAAAGAGTTATTGTATTGGCCTAATGGAATTATGGTGGCTTTACCTTTTACGTTTTAGACATTACTTTCACATATATAAATGTAAAGTCATTGGAGGCTAGAATAGTGTTTACGAGGGTCTGGGGCAGGAGGATGAAGTGAGGAGGGTTAACGGAGACAGAGCAAGGAGATGGGAAAGAAAATCACTTTTGAGATCATACAGCAGTCAGATAACTATGTTTGACAACAATTAATAAAATTCTCAAAATAGCTAGGAAAAGATTCTGAATATTCCCAGCACAAAGAAATGATGTCTGAGGTGACAGAGCTGATGACCTGGATTTAGTCGTTATACGTCTTAGCATGTTGTCACACTGTACCCAATAAATCTATGCAATTGCCATGTGTCAGATAAAAATGAAAAGATTTGTAAAGAAATGATTATTTTTTAATTGTATTTATTTGGCACAGGGTTTTGCTATGAAGTTCGGATTTGTTTTTTTTTTTTTTTTTTTTTTTTTTTTAGACAGGGTCTCACTATGCAGTTCAGGCTGGCCTTAAGCTCACTTTGTAGCTCAGGCTGGTCTCGAACTCACAACAATCCTCCTGCCTCAGCCTCCTGAGTGCTGGGATTACAGGCATGCGCCACCATGCCCGGCTTGAAGTTCGGATTTGAAATGATCCTCCTGTCTCAGCCTCCCCAGCACTGGGATTACAGGCGTGTGCCACAACACCTGGCTTCTGGGCTGGCATAGTCTGCAGTAGCGATAGTGGGAATCAAACTTGGGACCTTGGGCTTGTCAGACAGGTGCTTAGATGGCTGATCTATCTCCCAGCCCAAAAGAAACTATAGCAGCCCCTCACTATTTCACAGTTTCACTTTCTTGAACTCAATGTTTTGCGTGTTTTCAAAAAAATATTAATCTAAATTATTTATCACAGATTTTTTTTTTGCTATATTATGGGATTTTTCAGTGTTGTATAGTATATGTATGTTGTTAAAATTATGTAGGTTTACAAGTTTAGAAAATGGTTAAGGACATTAGCAGTGTTTTTAAAAGTGTGGGAAGGGTTTATAAGTGTGGGAAGTCTTAAAATATATATAAATACTAAAATAAATATAATGTTGATACTTCACTGATTTTTATTTATCATGGGGATATCTGGAATATTAACCTTCACAATAAGTAAGAGACTACTATATTAAAATTGGACTTAAAACTGGGGATATAGCTCAGTGGCACAAGTGCCTGCCTGGCAAGCACAACGTCCTAAGTTTGATTACTGGAACAAAAAAAAAAAGAATTTAAATATTAAATTAAAATAAATATGATTTAAAATAAATCATATTAATAAAATTAGATATTAAGCCGGGTGTGGTGGCACAGGCCTGTAATCCCAGCACTCGGGAGGCTGAGGCAGGAGGATTGTTGTGAGTTGGAGACCAGCCTGAGCTACAAAGTGAGCTTAAGGCCAGCCTGAACTGCACAGTGAGACCCTGTCTCAAAAAGACAAAATAAATAAATAAATAAATAAATAAATAAAATAAAATTAGATATTAAAATTCAACACAAAACATGAAATATCTCCCTGTGGTGTCCTGTGTCCCAGCCAGGTGGCCCTTCTGCTTTGAAGCAGCTGGAGATAGACAAGGGAGTCACTAGCAGGGAGTCAGTCCTGCCCACACCGGCCAGCTATGGAGGTGAGAGGGAGAAATAAAATCAATCGCAGTGAGCAATTGCTGCAGCTTGGGTGCTCTGGGCTGCGTATGCTCTCACATGTCACATAAATACTTCCTACAGGTAGAGGCACTGAAGATGAATAAGGTTATGAATGTGTCTCAAGTAACCAGCTGACGTGGCAGAGTGGGGGATCGAAGTCCGTCTGATTCCAAAACCTGCATGTAGAGCCAGTCAAAGGAGACCAGTGCTTGTACAGATGCAGATACTAACTCACTGTGTTTTCATAGCTGTCGTGTTGAAGTGTGAGCCGGGAGGCTTAGGACACCCAAGCAGGCAGACAGGTGCCTGACCTCTTTAGCAAGGCTATGGGCAAAGAGGTTGTCCTAATTCCCATCCCCTTTACAAAACATACCAAGAGTAGGTCAGGCTGGTCATAGTGGCCTGCACCTCCGGTGCCAACTACTTGGGAGGCCAGTTCGGGAGGATCACAGGCGTAAGGAACTTAGCAAGGTCTTGTCTCAAAATAATACAATGACAATAAGAAGCCAGGCGTGGTGGCGCATGCCTGTAATCCCAGCACTCAGGAGGCAGAGGCAGAAGGATTGTTGCAAGTTGGAGACTGACCTGGGCTACAAAGTGAGCCTAAGACCAGCCTGAACTACATAACAAGACCCTGTCTCAAAAAGACAAAAGAAGAGGAAGAAGAAGAAGAAGAAGAAGAAGAAGAAGAAGAAGAAGAAGAAGAAGAAGAAGAAGAAGAAGAAGAAGAAGAAGAAGAAGAAGAAGAAGAAGAAGAAGAAGGCGGCTGTGGAGATAGCTTGACAGTTTAAGCACCTGCTTGGCTAGTGCAAGGACCAGGGTTTGATCCCTGGTACCCCCGGTACGTGCCATGCTGGCCCTAGAATCCATGGTGTTGCTGTACTGGCCCTGAAACTGGGCATGGTGGCACATGCCTATAATCCCAGTGCTAGGGAGGCTGAGACAGGATAATCACTACAAGTCTGAGGCTCTGTACCAAACAAACAAACAAACAACAAGAAGAAGACCTGGGGATCTGGCCCAGCCCACTTGCCTAGCATGAATGAGGCCCTGGGCCCAATCTCTTCCTTACTCTCCCAAAACAGGGTTCCTGGCTGACCAGACAGAGATATCTGGGAAGGAGGGGCCCTGAGGATGAGTGAGAAGCCTGCCTGGCTTCTGGAGGACATGTACTCTGAGGGGTGAGATGGAATGAGGCAGAGATTGGGGGGACCACACTTCTGGTGTGGCTCAGGGAAGGCCACAGGAAGAGTTCCCTACCCCCACAGCTGTCAGCGTAGCCAAGGAATGAGCAGGGTTCTTACCAAGGCAGGGCCACCCCCCATCAGTGGCCTCTTGGTACTTTGTGAGGTGAATCCTGGGGCACAGATGTGAAGTGAGACCTCTGAGGTCAGATGAGGTGACCCCATGTTTCAGGCTTGGGATGGACTCCACAAGCCAGAACCAGGGAAGGCAGACCACAGAGGACCTCTAAGAGGTGGTCCCTAAATTGTCAATGTCCCTAAAAGTGAGGCCTTGGGCAGCAGGAGAAAATGAGGCCTACCCTGCTGAGCTAAGCCAAGGAACACTGTCCCAGGTCTCCTGCCACCCTGGGAAGAGATTGGGGCCAGATCTAGACAACTGATGTTACCTACAGATGCTGTTGGGTTTTGTAGCCCACTGAGTTTATCAGGCGGGCCTTACTGAAGATGTCTCTTTGCTGTACCCAAGACGGATTTGCAAATGGTCAAATCAGTGCATTCAACTCCCTGTGAAACACATACGACCCTCCACGCTAGATCCTGTGGCCTGAGGACTGCCACGTACCTGGCTCGCTGCTGGATGCAAGTACCTGTGCACAATCACATCTGCTCTTGCCACCATCATATTCCCAGGAAAACCTGCCACTGCAATGTGCACATTGCCAGCCACACAGCTGCACGACCTCTCTGAGCTTCAGCCTGTTCACCAGATGCAGACACTAACCCCTAGCTGGGAGAGCATCAGGTATATGGAATGCACCCAGTAAAAGGTTGCCCCTCTTGTCAGCAGGTCTGAGCAGGGAGAGGTATGGGTAAGTTAAGAGATGGGGAAGAGGTGAAGGGGCTCTTTTAGGAAAGAAAGGAACACACACAAATGTGGCTTAACTAAGAAAGGAAGGAACTCACACAAATGCCATGGCTTAACTCGGCAGTAGAGCAGGGGATCTAATTCAGAGTCATTGAAGTGGGGGTCAATTTTGATCAAATTCCCCACGAATATGGACATACCTGGGAGCCACAGGGGGGCACGGGAAGTAAGGCTGGGCGATGGAGCGTCTCCGGGTCTTGTGCACCTCCCCACTCACTGGAATGGCTTCCCAAACTGTTGTCTTCTTCCTGTCCTCGGGAGCTCGGAGGTCCCAGGCCACAATGGTCTTCTGACGCCTGCAGATTCATTCCTGCCTTCTCCCCGATCCTGGGCTCAGGACAGTTGCGTGGAACTGAGGGATAGGGTGGTCAGAGACTCCTGTAAACTTCAAGGACGTTTCATTAAGAAAATGACAGGGGAGCCATCAGGTTCCCGCTGAAGTCAAGCCAGGTGAATTATTAAGGAGGTGAAAGAAGTCAGAGCTTAGCTAAAGAAGGCCCTTGCTCTGGGAGGATTTCAAACAACCGGGCCTGCTCTGGCGGTGAGAAAGTCAAAGCCTTGTGGAGGGAAACCAAGGACTAAAACCATGCTCACCCCCCGCAGCGCTCGGGCAGGGAGGCTGCAGTCCAGCGCAGGGCAGCCCCAGAAGCAGCAGGATCAGGCTCAGGACAGCTTCACCTCAAATAGCAGAAGCTATTTTTAGAAGTGTGAAACTCAAGATATCAGCAGGGAGAGGAGCGAGTGCGCTGGAGTTGAAGTAGCCACGGCCAGGGGGCCCCAGGAGAGACTCACTTTCCTGGAGCGAGACGTCACTTGCTGGGCTCTTGCTTGGCACCCTACATAGCTACCTACCAAGTACTGAAAATAAATACCTGGCCTTGTATTGCAAGCTTCGGGTAGAGGCTATGGACCGGAATAAAGTGTGATCCTTTATACTGCCTCTCATTTTAGCCTTTTCTTTCTTCCTTTTCCTTTTTCCTGGGAAGTACAGGGATTGCACCCAGGGCTTTTGTACTGAATACCTGCCCAGATGTGGGTTTTTTGTCTGTTTTTGTTTTTAAATTTTTATTTTGAGATAGTCTCCCTGCATTGTTAATTGCCAGGGTGGGCTCAAATTTGCAATTCTCCAGCCTCAGCCTCCCAGAGTGTTAGGATTATGGGTGTGTGCAACCATACCCAGTTCAGCCTTTTCTTTGGTTTGGGAGATGTAGGACTGGCAGTGTAGAGAGGGCATCATAACTCTGTATTACAAACAAAAAGTCATAAGGCCAGTGAGGTAGCTCAGCAGACTAAGTGCTTGCTTAGACAAGTGCAGGGGTCAGGGTTAGATCCCTGGCACCACACATCAGGCCAGCTCCTCATCCCCTGGGCACCCTGTGCCAGTGATAGAATCTGGGCATGGTGGCACATGCCTGTATCTCAGCACTAGGGAGGCTGAAAACAGGATGATCACTACAAGTTCGAGCTGCATGGTGAGACCCTGTACACACGTACAAAAAAGTCATAAGTTAAAAATAAAAGCAAACCCTTTTTGTAGTCTGCTTACATCTGCTTTTTATTTATTTATTTTATTTTTTGTCTTTTTGAGACAGGGTCTCACTATGCAGTTCAGGCTGGCCTTGAGCTCACTTTGTAGCTCAGGCTGGTCTCGAACTCACAACAATCCACCTGCCTCAGCCTCCTGAGTGCTGGGATTACAGGCATGCACCACCACGCCTGGCTTATATCTGCTTTTTAAAATACATTTTAAATGTGCACCTTTCTTTCTCTCCCTGCTGGCTCTGAGCTATCCAGCATCCTCTTGAGTTGGAAACCTTCCTGTCACTCTCCTACCCCCTCTCAAGATGCTCTTTAATGAGGCTGTGGTTGAACCATAGGCTGTCTGTGGCCTCGACAGCCCCATCAGAAGCCACACGCTGGCCAGGTCTATTCCCAGACTGACCAGTGTGGGGTAGAAAATGTGCATAAGGTGTTGTTTCTTTATCTGTGCTACTAACTTTTTTTTTTTTTTTGTGGAACTGGGGATTGAATTCAGGTCCTTGTGCTTGCCAGGGAAGCACTTATTCCACTGAATCATTTCCCCAGCCCATACAAATCTAATTTTAACCAGGTCAATTTTTTAAAATCTCCCTGATGTGATTCTTTAAGAGTTAACCATGTACACTTTTAGCTGTTGTTGGTTTATTTTTACATTGTTTATTCCAAGAAATACTATTCATTGCAAATTGGATAGAGAACTGATCATTGGGTTTTGTTTGTTTTTAACTGAAAAAAAAAATATTAAAGAAAAGATATTTGCCATGGCATGATTCCCGCCCCTCCATGCCATGATTAAATGGTAGGATGCTTTGTTGTTTTGTTACATTAAACTAGCCACTCAAGACCAGAGAAATCTTACAGCTTGAAAAAGACACCCTCAGCTTCCAGCTTCAAGGGAGAAGGTACTACACTAATTAGTGAGAATAAGGAAAGAAAAAAGCACGTAGAGAACGGGTTGCCACATTGACCAGCGATATCATTCTATTCCCCATAATGTCCCCATTGCTTCCTGTTTGTGTTATCCAGCTTCTCAACACTGACACAATAACTGAAACAATCAACCTATGAAGAAGAAACATTTAGAGTAAGTGTTTGTCTGGCAAGTGCAAGGGCCTGAGTTCAATCCCCGGATCTGCAAAAAAAAAAAAAAAAAAAAAAAGAAAAGAAAAGAAAGAAAGAAAAAAGAAACATTTATTTTAGCTTACAGTTTTGGAAATTTAATTGTCTAAGTCTGCAGTTTCTTGCCCCTATTGCTGTGGGTCTGTGATGGTGCAGGACATCACGTCAGAGGGCAAGAAGAAGGAAGCTTGTTTACTTCATGATCGCAAGAAAAGGGAGAGACTGGCAGAGGCCAGGGTCCCAACATCCCCTTGAGGGGCACACCTCCAAGGTGAGGGGTCCTCCTTGAGGACCTAACTTCCTTCCACGAGGGCTCGTCTCCTAAATGTTCCTCTACCTTCCACTAGCGCCACAGGCTGGAACCGAGTCTTTAATACACAGCCTTTGGACGCATTCACGATCCAAGTTACAGAGTCCTAAATTGCAATTTCTGGAATTAGCCCTTGGCACATGAACTACGAGTTGTACAGGGTAAGCTGTGTCTAGGTTGCAGAGGCTGAAAACTGACTTCCCTAGTATTCTTTCTACATTTTAGGGACATAAATAAGAAAAAAAGTTCACAAACATTAAGAAATACACACACACAAAAAAATCTTATATTCTTTATCTGAACAATGGTTAGTGTTTTATATATGAGAGCTCTCTTGTCTTATATATATAAAATGTGTGGTGGTACTCATCTGTAATCCTGGCACTCGGGAGGCTGAGGCAGGAGGATTTCTGTGAGTTTGCATATTATTGTTGCTACGTAAGTGAGACCAAAGCCAACCTGAACCGCATAGGAAGACCTTGTTTCAAAAAAAAAAAAAAATGAAACATTATACACATGTGGACTCTTAAGTTATGACCAGCCTGATATACAAACAGCCTGGGTTATGACCAGAATTTTAATTTCAAGGTCTTGAGTTATGACCCTAATGCTGGCTGCTTGTGCTTCCGGATGGTCTCAAGTAACATTATAACATCCTTTCCTACAAGGGGTTAGTTGAGAACTCCTGGGCCCACGTCTCTCTATGGACACTGAGATCTACCTGTGTACAGTACACAGACTTCAAAGGCTATGCAGCCGATCCTGAGCCTTCAACTGACAACTTGAGTTACCAGCAGCCCCTGGGAGCAAATTGAGTTCTAAGTCAAGGGTCCACTGTAGCAGGAAAGGAGAACTTGACAGAGTACAGTTGGTGAGAATCCCTGGAAGAAATTAAATTATTTCACATTTATCCCAGCATGATCTGAGATTGATTTGGTTTGGAAGAGAGTAGAGCCCCAGGCAACAGTAGCTGCTATGACTGCAATTGGGTTTAGGCAGGATCTGCCCCAGGTACCCCAATTTCATGGAACAAAAGCCCACTTAGGCTACATAGGTGGAATGGCATGAACTTCTAGTCCCAGCAGTCAGAAGGCTAAGGCTGGCCTAGGCAAGATGTTGTTTATGTGAGGTTTTGGCACTGTGGAGAGATGCTGGCAGGTGGGAAAAAAAAAAAAAGCCTTTGTTGCTAAGGCAAGAGGGCTGTGAGAGCTTGCAAGGATCCTCAGGGGAGGAAGCTGGGTCAGGGGTCTTTATCGGGCTGGACTAAGGGGTGGAGTTTACATGAGCAGGCCAAGTGTTCTGTAGGGAGAGGATGGGAGGGTTCTTGACACACACAAAAAGGAAGCGGGAAGTTTATTTTGGAACCAGAAGAACATGGAAGTTAGTCTTGGAGGGACACACTGTCATTTTGGAGCCCAATACTATGTTGGATCATCTCTGTGAGGACCTTGGCAGCGTTCCATAGGGCCAGTAACCCATCAGTTTCTGAAAAAATTGTTTTGTGACATTGTAATACACACCTGTAATCCCCAAACTCTGGGAGGCTGAGGCAGGATTACAAATTCAAAGCCAGCCAAGGTGATATAGTGATTTAGCAAAACCCTATCACAAGACCAAACCAAACCAAACCAAAACAAAAACAGCTTTTTCTTTTCTTTTGAAGGGCTGGGGATGTAACTCAATGGAAAGGTCCCGTGTTTAATCCCCACTACCCCCCCCACACACACCACACCACACACACACATACACAAATTAATTTTTTTCTCTTAATTTATTTTGCTCTAACTTTTGTGTTTGCCTTTCCTTTTGCTCAAAGTGGGCTGTCTGCAGCCTTTGTTCAGTGAGATGACAATCAGATGTCTTCTCCCAGGTCTATGGAAAAGGTCCTGGGTAATGAAGACAGAGAGAAAGGTTGGGTTTAGGCTGCCCAGATGGTCCCTGATTCCACAGTGAATGGGGTCCTCCACTCAGATGATGGCAAGGGGCTCAGATCAGATTATCAGTAAGTTACCCAGCTTTCCTCAGTTGCAGATCCACAGTAGCAACGGTGACAGCAACCTCGTGTAAGGATGAGGAATAGGCCTGGTCAATCACGGGTCACAATCAGTTGCTTTCCTTCCCCACTGCAGTGCAGAAAGCATAGCTCCAGTGATCTGGCTCAATACTTGAGCTCATTCCTTTGAGCATTGTAGGATTAGACATATGTTGCAGCTCCTAAAATGACCTCAATATAATGATTATTATTTTTAAAAAAATAAGACATATTGCCATTACCGTATCCTCTGAAGGAGAGGGTGGACAGTTGGCCAGCTTTCTTCAAGAGCCAGCCGTCATGGAGGTAGCCCTTGTGCTCCTGCGTGGCTGAGCAGGACATGGGGACAGGCATTGGTCTGGGTTGGAGTTTCCCTCTTCCAGGGCACAATGCAGAAGTGGAGGGAAAGGCAGCCCCGCAGAGCAGCTGAGCCAGTGCTGTAGGGACCCTTTTGCATCCTGCCTCCCTGGCACTGAAAGCCTTGGGGGAAGCGGGTGCGAGGCTGGTGCCAGAGATGGGTCTGAGCCCAGAAGGTATAGTCAGCCAAAGCCATCTGCTTCCTAGGGTGTGGGGCCCATGGCATGTGCTCTGTGAAGCCCTCCCAGCCTTGCTGCTAGAGAGGGGGTAAAGAGAACCAGGCACGGACACCGATGGGTTGTGGAGGACACCGTACTCTGGAAGCCTTCGTTTCTATTCCTTTTATGGATATAAGTTACACTTCCTATAGAATTGCTGCATCATGACTTCCTGCCTCGTGTTCCTTTGGTTAGACTTCCTGTCACGTGCTCCTTTAGTTGATCACCTGAGTATTGTTAGCCTATAGCATTACCCTAATATACCTACGTCATTAGTGACGTTGACTTCCCTTCCCTCTGCTATATAAGCTGTGTCGCTTCCTTGAATAAACGAGACTTGATCAGAATCCTGTCTTGTCTCCATTTCTCACGCACCTGTTCTTTGTCTTCGTCAGTCCCCTCTCCTCCCCTAGGTGACCTGCGTTGACTGACCCGCTGGACGGGACAATGGGTGCTGGGCCAGTCAGCCTAGATCATGCAGCCATGAGAAAAGAAGGCAACCCCAGCCCCTCCCTTTTTTTTTTTTTTTTCTATATTTTTAGGGAAGGGTCCACAGGGTTTCAGGATCTCATTACTAGATTGGATTCACAGTGATCCTCCTGTTTACAGCCTCCTAAGAGCTGGGATTACAGGCACAGGCTACCATACCCAGGACACCACACCTAGTCTCATTCGAGGTCTCAGTGTGTGCCCTGGTGGCAGGGTTGGCACGGAAGGCCCAGGGATTGAAGCCGGGCTCCCTGTGCCTGTTCGCAGGTGCTTTAATCCACTGAGCCATTTGGCTGGCCCGAAGAAGGCAGCAAGAGGTTCAGTTTTCATCAGGGCTATGCACCAGTTTCTGTGCACCAAGAGTAGGGCAGTGCCAAGGGGGACGGGACTGTTTGTACTTCAGCAGTGACATCACATGACCCTGAGAGCAAAAGCAAAGACAGCTGGCAACTTGGCAGAGGTGGGGTGTGGGTATGAGTCTATCACATTGTCCCTCCTGGGAACTGATGGTCAAGACTCATGCCCTTCAAGTAGGAGCTCAATCAGTCTGATAAATTAAGAGAATAGAATCACAGCTTAACTCCAAGCTAGAAAGTGATCACACATCACTACACTGGGAGCCGGCATCACCCAGGAAAGACAGATGATGGAAAGCAATCGGAAAAAAAAAATAAATAAAAATTAAAATTAAAAAATAAAAAAGAAAGAAAGCAAGCAATGGGAAGCTGTGGAAACTCCTGAGTTGGGAAGAGTAGCCCCGCCAGAGCTGGGCTGCCTGGCCTTTCTCTGGAGGAGAAGGCTCTTTCTCCAGCAGCCAGAGACCTAGCCTGACACCTTGGTGCTCAGCAGGTTAGTCAGGGCTCTCTCAGTCACAGGTACTGGGGTGGAACAAGAGAAGCTTACCCATAAAAAAGCAATTGATTGCTTTACCTCGCTGAGAAAGATGCAGGACTGACTCACAGAATTAAAGAAGTGAAGAGGCTGGAAAGCTGAAGGAGGGGGCGCCTGGTTTGGGGAGCAGCTAGGAGCTGTCCAGCCCCCATATGCTACTGTCAGGAAGCAGTTTCCTCAGGAGGCAGCTTCACCTCAGGGTAGGGGGTTCTAATCAGCAATACCCAGTGCCAGGAGGTGGCCACTCCAAGGCTACCTTGTCCACTGGGCACCTGATTGCACTTCCAGGGTTTGTTTTTTTTTTCCAAAATGGCTTTATTTTTGTCATTGATCTGTGCATGGCATTGCACACAATATTATAATTTTGTTTGGTTTCTTAAATATTCCCTAAGTGTGCATTGAAAATATGTTTGCATTTAAGAAACATGACACATGAAAGTCCTCTGTAAACCTAATATTTTTTTCAATATATTTTGCTACTTTACTTCATACATAAATAACTTAATCTACAAAGTCATAAATAAAACCATCAACCCTTAATGCCAATAAATATATATAAAACTTGGACTGTGTGGACAGTTTTCTTTAATGATACATACTGAGGGCTGATCAGACCCTCAGATACCTATGGGGGAACAACAGGAAATGAAGATAAGGATAAATTTCGGGGTACAAGGAGGAGGACCAGGAGTTCATCTCTGATGGACTGGCTGGGCTATCTCCTCAGATGGCTTTTTCTTATTGGCTAGCAAGAAGCTCAGGAGCAGAGCAGCATACAGTTCAGGGAACAGTAACTACAGAAAGTGGGTGGTTAAGGTTTATTCATGAGGAACCAGATTTTCTCCAAACCCAAAAACCTATATTTGGCAAGATGCTATCTTGCCTCAGGAGTGCTGGGTTATTAGCATTCTGGCCATAGCCGGGGGCATGCTGCTTCTCTGTACCTCCCTGTTCCTGAAGCGAGGCCCTCCGACCTCTGGATTGGGGTTGGGGGAATTATCCACCCCAGAGCTTGGTTCTCAACAAGCAGTATTTGTCAAGCTCCCACTGTTTCCTAACTCGGTCTGCCAAAAAGACTTCTCAGTTTAATTTGATAAAGATGTTGTATAATACACTGTATTTAAAAAGTCAGAATAGTCAGAAGCCAACTGTTTATTTATTTATGTATTTATTGGTGCCATAAACTAAACCCAGGGTTTCTAGCTTGCTAGACAAGAGTCTACTACTGACCTAGATATGCAGTGCCTGTTTTTGAAAAATGGCAGAGAAAAAAAAAAAAAAAAAAAGGAGAAGGTGGCTGTTGAAGTAATTGCTAAATCTTATTAAAATCATTCAATTATTGGGGCTGGGGAGGTAGCTCAGTAGAATAAGCGCTTGCCTGACAAGCTAAGGTTCCTGAGTTCAATCCTCGGTACGGAAAAAAAAAAAAAAATCATTCAGGTATCCAAACAAAAAGAAATGGCACTGAAGAGTTAAGTCTTGTACCATCATTTAAATGACATCCAACAAAATTTAAAACTTAAGAAACAGTAAAATTTGATTAAATCCCTTAGCTTTCAAAAACAAAAAAAAGTTTTTTTCACCAAGATCCTGTTACAGGTACCGAGCCAATTCTATCCTAAATTTTCTAAAATGTATTCTTAAATGATCACTTTGATAAGTTAAAACTTCAAGGGTGAAAATGGAGACAAATAAGAATTTTAGAAAACCAAACTTATAATTCCCAATTCGTATTTCATTGGTTTTTGTTCAATAACTACAAATCCTTACCTCTTTGGAAACTATTATATATGTGGAAATACACCACCTATGGGCTGGCCGGGGCTGAATTCTCAGCGTGGCCTGCTGGCCCCACCCCTGGGGCGCACTGAGCCTGCGATTGAGACGGGGCACGGTGGCGTGCGCCTGTAATCCCAGCACTTGGAAGGCTGCAAACAGGAGAATCACTATCTGTAGTGATACAGAGAGTCCAATCTGTATAATGAGACCCTGTAAGTGTTGTAGTAAACCCATAAAAATAAAAGAAATATACCACCTATGACTTATTAAATAACCACTCAAGCATTCCAGTTATTTTTTATGTAACAAAAGAAAAAAAAATGAATTTTGCATATTGGCTACATTTCATTGTACAAATTCTTTTGTAAGACTTGATAGTATATAAAACGTAGAGAGTCCAGGCGTGGTGGCGCACGCCTGACCTCCCTGCGCTAGGGCGGCAGAAAGCAAGAGGATCACTGGGAGTCCGAGCTGCATGGTGAGGGCCGACACACACACACATAAAAAGTCTTTTGGGGCCGGCCAGATAGCTCAGTGGACTCAAGTGACTGTTTAGGCAGAAGCAGGGACCAGGGTTGGAACCCCGGCGTGCAGTGCCCGCCCCATCCCCGGGGCCGCTGAGACGGCAATTGGCCCTGGGCATGGTGGCGAGTGCCTGGAGTCCCAGCGCTTGGGAGGCTAAAAACAGGAGAATCACTACGAGTCCGAGCTGTGTAGTGAGACCTTGTGCTGAATATATAAAATAATAATAATAATAAAATAAAACTTAGAAAAAGCTCTCAGTATTCCTATTAGAGTTAAATGATTCAACCAAAAATGGTACTAAGCTAAACAATGTATTCACTTTAAAAATTTTAAGTTTCTAGATATTTTATTTTTCTTCAGTACAAGAATAACTGCTTCACACTATTAACTGTCCGAAACTTGAACAACAACAACAACAACTAAATGTTCTTTTTTTTTTTTTTTTTTTTTTTTGGTCTTTTTGAGACAGGGTCTTACTATGCAGTTGAGGCTGGCCTTAAGCTCACATTTTAGCCCAGGCTGGTCTCGAACTCACAACAATCCTCCTGCCTCAGCCTCCCGAGTGCTGGGATTACAGGCCTGCGCCACCACGCCCGGCCTAAACTAAATGTTCTTTGTTAAAGAGTAGGTTATTCTGTGCTGGGCAGGCTGAGTGGTGGGTGGCCTGCACCTCTAATCCCAGCTCCGAGGAGGCTGTAAAGAAGCAGATCACTACAAATCTGATCTAGTAGTGAGACCCTGCACATCCTGTGGACCCTCCCCTAAAATACAAAAAAAGGGGGGTGGTGGTGGTAGATTATAAGAAATGTTCTCTATGCTCATATTTTAAAAGCAAAATTCTGGTACATGTAAGAAATCTAAACCAAAATTCAAAATGGCGACTGAAATTCTGTCACTTTCAGCCTAATGCAGTATAAGTCCACAGGCATTTAGCACCAACAATTCAAAGTTTAAGTTTATAATGGAAATGTCAGCAAGCCGTCCCTACTGCACAGCCCGCTACACTTCAACCAAGTGCAGCAGATCTGCACAAAACAGGCAGAAAGTGCTGCTTGGAAAATTAAAGCTGTTAGAGCTATAAAAAAAGAAAGGCATAAATACAAACATAGCAATGCCAAAGCGTAGAGCCATGAAAGAAAACAGGTAAGGGTTGGGGAATATAGCTTGGTGGCACTTGGTGGCACTTGGTGG
>PVKA01000399.1:39901-208714 GCA_004027165.1 Ctenomys sociabilis
AAAAAAAAAAAAAAAAAAAAAAAAAAAAAAAAAAAGTGTGAGGAAAACACATCTGATAGTACTCCCTGTAAGCCGCTTTCCATTGATTTCTAAAGCTAAGATTTTATAATTCTTTTTTAAAAATAATTTTCTTAAGCTGGGCGTGGTGGCGCATGCCTGTAATCCCAGCACTCGGGAGGCTGAGGCAGGAGGATTGTTGTGAGTTCGAGACCAGCCTGAGCTACAAAGTGAGCTTCAGGCCAGCCTGAACTGCATAGTGAGACCCTGTCTCAAAAAGACAAAAAAAAAAAAAAAAAAAAATTTTCTTATAAAGAAAATTTTGTCCACACTGCTACACACAGTAATTTCACTGTACCTTTTTGACACAATGCATTTCTCGGACCTTCCTGCATAGTATCTCCTCAGGATTTCTCCAGAGAGTCAGCTTATCATATTTTCAGCAACCATTAACCCTTCAGTAGCCCTGTGAAACTCTTAATAACTGGTAATAAAGCTTTTGAGTTAATGCCTTGCTCCCAAAGTTGTACACAAATAGACAGAGCTTTCATATCTAAACCAATATTCAAAATTTTTGACATCTCAAGCAGAACTTCCATGGCCTCCCTCACCAGGGGGGTTCATGCTTTCACCCTCCATCGCCCACAGTGAGGGAGGCGCTGGACAGGGCTGACCCAGAACTGGAACCTTCATTTCTCGCTGGCATCCTCACCATGTGTCCCCAGAGTTTCTAGTTAAAAAAATGTTTGTGGAGGTGGTGATAAATAAACTCAGGGTCATTCACTGAACCATCAGCCTTTTAAAATCTTTTATTTTGAGATAGGGTCTTGCTAAATTGCTCAGGATGGGCTTGACTGTGAGATTCTCCTGCTTCAAATTCCTGAGTAGCAGGGATTATAGATGTGACCCAGGCTTTTTTTTTTTTTTAAGTGATCTCTTAATAGAAGCTTGACATACATACAGAAAAGGGTGTGGATCCCAAGAGAACAGTTGAGTGACTCTTTCTTGTTTGAAAGTTTGTCACCCTGAATTCTTGCATAGGAAATTTAATTCCCATTATCACGGAGTAAGGATTTTTTTTTTAATTCCTTTATTTATTACAGTGTCTCGCTACACATCACGGATTCTTTTTTCGCGGGGGTGGGGTGTGAGCTCAGCCGGCCCTGCGGGGAGGGGCTGGCATGGCATGTGGTGCTGGGGCTCGAACCGCGGTCCCTGGGAGGTGCTCTAGACCGCTGAGCTATCTTGCCAGCGGTCTAGAGTAAGGATATTTAAATGTGATGGAATTATGGTGATTGGGTAATAAGAGCTCTGCCCTCAGGCATAGATGGATCCATTCAAGGATGAATGGATTAGTAGATTAAAGAGCTATCTCCAGAGCAAGTTCATCATTAAATAACACTTTGGCTGCTATGGGCCTCTCTTGTATGGGTCCCTGTCACCACGTGATGCCCTGTACCATCTTGGGACTCTGTGGAGCCCCTACCAGCAAGAGGGCCCTCACCAAGTACTTCTCAACCCCCAGAGCAATAAGAAAAATAATTTTTCTTTATAAGTACAGGCTCAAGTGTTCAGTTAAAGCAATGGAAAACAGACTAAGACACATTCATGTGTCTTTGGTGCCATTTAGGAGTTTCCTCTTCATGGCTGGGGTGCCCATCAATAGTGAAGTTGCTAAGTAAATTTTGAGGGATTCATACAATGGGATACTAAATTATGGAATGAACACCACGTATTCTGCACAGCACAGGAGATGGATTTCCATCATACTGGTCAGGCCAGGTGTAAAAGAATCATCCCAAGTGACTGCATGACTGTACTCCAAAGTGAGTCTGAAGGCGGAGCTCTTATTACCCAATCACCATGGTTCCATCACATTTAAATATCCTTACTCCATGATAATGGGAATTAAATTTCCTATGCAAACTTAATTTTGTTTGTTTGTTTCTTTCTTTTTTTTTTTTTTTTTTTGTGGTACCGGGGATTGAACTCAGGCCCTTGTGCTTGCCAGGGAAGCGCTCATTCCACTGAGCCATCTCCCCGGCCCTGCAAATTTAATTTTGATCATCGGAGTATCACCAGCACTCAGAACCCTCCTGGGCTCCCCTCCATCACAGCTTCCTGGGCTCTTCCTGCGAAATGACATACGTCATCCTCATTTCCAGTATCATAACTAGTTTGACTCACTTTGGAGTTCTATGTTCGTGCAGTCATTCGGGATGATTCTTTTACACCTGGCCTGACCAGTATGATGGAAATCCATCTCCTGTGCTGTGCAGAATACGTGGTGTTCATTCCCATAGTTTAGTATCCCATTGTATGAATCCCTCAAAATTTACTTAGCAACTTTACTACTGATGGGCACCCCAGCCATGAAGAGGAAACTCCTAAATGGCACCAAACCAAGACAACACTGTAGGGGCCTCACTTGGGTGTGTATGCCTTGCAATTTTGCTCTGAGTTATGTTCTTTCTGGAGAACTCATACAAATGCTGGTTACCAATACATAAGATTGCTACATGAGTTTAAGAGCATGCATTTGTAACGGTTTGTGTCTAGATGTCCCCCAAAGCCTCATGCAGTAATGAGGCGGGCTTCTGGAGTTGATGATTGATTCATGCTCCGAAGCTGGGACTGTAGTGCTCCGGAGGGCTGTGCCGACCCGGGGGTGGCAGCCTGCACAGAATGCAAGGGAGGAAGAGAGGCGTGTGCCCCGCTGCTCCTCCCTTTGTTTGCTCTTGTTGTCTGTCCCTGTGTCAGCACCCCTCCAAGTTCCCCTCACTCCCACAAATTGTGGCTCTCTGCCTTTTGTCACTGTGCTTTGGAGCCAGCCGCGTATGGACTGAAACCTTTAAAAACTGAGCTGAGGGCTGACAAGATAGCTCAGCGGTCTAAAGCGCCTCTCAGGGACTGCGGTTCGAGCCCCAGCACCACATGCCATGCCAGCCCCTGCCCCCAGGGCGGGCTGAGCTGACCTCTTCCACCCCCGCAAAAAAAAAAAAAAAAAAAAAAAAAAAAAAAAAGAATCCGTGATGTGTAGCGAGACACTGTAATAAATGAATTTAAAATAAATAAATAAATAAAAACTGAGCTGAATAAACCTTTCCTTCCTTAATTTTAGGCATCGGGTATTTTGTCTCAGCAACAAGAGAAACTAACCAAGACAATGTTGTAGAATGGTTTACAGAATGAAGTGTATGGTCCGTGCTTGGGGCTGTTACCCCCCCACACACACACTCCTCTCCTACCTCACTCCCACCCCACTCCCATCAGGCCCCTTGTTGGCACTGTCCATCAAACTGCCCTTGCAGAAGTCAGTTCACAACACAGCCCCCTGGTGGCAGCCATCTGAAATGCAACCTTCATTCGGAGATCAATGGCCAGCTTTCAAACCAGGCACTGCAGCTTGCATCAGACCCAGGATGTCATTTACACTGGCACCGGTGATCATTTACGTTGGTAAAAGAACTCTATCTCGGGGCAACCCGCTCGGGCCCCCCTTCTGTCCCTCTCTGACAGAAGCTTCTCTATCCAATAAAGTTTTTTCCTCAACAACAACTAAAAAGAACTCTATCTCTGAAGAGCCATTTCCAACCAGGATGCAGATCCATACCTAAAACGACTACATGAACTTAAAAATAACAACGAGCACTTATGTGTGAGTGAAGGAAGACACTGCATGGGATCTCTGACAGAATCAACAAGGCAGAGTAACAAGCCAAGGAGCAGTTTATTGCCAGTGGGGCAATTTTTCACATTAGTACAAAGCAAGGTTACAGAAGCAAAAGTAGTGATTGCAAGGAGGCAGGCAATTCAGAAAAGCCTTTCCAAGTCCACTCTGTTCCTTTGACGTCTACCTCACAGCTGCACCTGTACATGATGATGTCAAAACCATCAATCTCTTCAGGGAGCCCAGCACCCAAAGTAGTTTCGCTGTAGAGCTAACCCCTAGTTGTCCAGCTTCAGCCTGGGAGGTGGTCTCCTCTTTCAGAAGTCTGCCTGGTCTTTCGCTAGCAACGTCATTCTTTCAGGAATGCTGCAGAGAGACTATGGTTGTCTCTCTACTTTTAGAGATGAGGAAAGAGGCTTAGAAAAGTCATTAGTTATTCCCAGGTGCCAGGATCCAGTATTAGACTGGATCCTCCCTGCTCCTCTTTTTTTTTTTTTTTTTTTTTTTTTTTTTTTTTTTTTTTTTTTTTTTTTTTTTTTTTGTCTTTTTGAGTCAGGGTTTCATCATGCGGTTTTAGGCTGGCCTTAAACTCACTTTGTAGCTCAGGCTGGTCTCGAACTCACAACAATCCTCCTGCCTCAGCCTCCCGAGTGCTGGGATTACAGGCATGCGCCACCACGCCCAGCTTCCCAGCTCTTGCTGCTCCTCTTTCTTGACTGCTTCCTCCCTCCTCCCCCTTCTTGACTCCTTCCTTCCTGATGGGTGTTCCTTGCTGTTCTTCAGGAACCTTCCTGGAGACTCTTTCCCAAGGAGGCTGGGAAGAGCTCAGACTCTCTCCTGCTCTTTGCTGTCAGACAAGTTCTCCCAGCCCTTCTTCTCCTTTTATTCTCACAATGGGAACAAGTTGGGCTTTGGATAAAACCTTGATTGACACCACCTTCCTGCACCCGGGAAGCGTCAATTCAGCCTCCCCTTTGCCCCTGTATCACTGCTCACTGCCAGCTATCAGGTCAGATGACCAATTTGTCCCAGCTGGCCCAAGACCTTCATTTTTGCACTGAAATCACCTCCATTCTAAGAACCCCTCAGTCCCGAGCCAGTATAATCTCCCTCACTGGGCAAATCAGAGTCCTAAACTTTCTGAGTAGATTTTAATGTGACAGTCACTCTATGATAGAGAGAAGTGTTAACAGCTGTTCTCCTGTAGTTTTTTTTTTTAATGTATCAGTAATTTAATTAGGTTCTTAGTAAGAAATTTAGAACACTAATTTATGAGAATAAATTCCATTTGTCAGAGCAAAAATGGATCCCAGGTAGACCTGGAGCTGGGAAGAAGCTTTGATTTTTGCTAAAATCTGTGAGTCCACCTCTTTCTGATTCACCTTGCACTGCTCTGAAATCTGGTCTCTTTCTCAGTGTCAAAGATCTCACCCTCCTGGTGTCTGGATTTCTGTAGCTTTTCTTCTTGAAGTAAGCATCAGTGAGGTGTTCGGGGATTTTCACATTGCTGATATCAATTTTTGTAGAGGCAGAAATGACAAATTTCTGGTGTGTTCTTCATAGAGGAACATGCTTAAGGCTAAGAGGCCCAGTCACAAGTAGCAAGTCACTGGCAACTGCTCCAGGAAGACCACTCTCTTGCCTCTGTGACGTCCGGTGAGGATAATCAAGATGGTGCCGGGAGTGATGCTAGCTCAAAGTTTCCGCACATGCTGACTGAAGGGTTTCTTGCTGTGGCTCAAGAGCTTTTGGGGGCACATCTTTAGTAGGGTAGTATCTAGGCATTTTTCGAAGCTTAACCACCCAGGTACTACCTCCATTCTTGTCCTCACCAACTGGTTTTGTGATCACAGCAAGAACTTTCTCCTTTTTTCTTCTCAACCTTTGATTTAGCAGCTGTGTACTTTCTCTTGTACAAAGCCTTTCTGGAATACATAGCGGATCGGGAGTATCTACCAATTCCTCTAACGGGGACAGGATTTCAGCTACAGCGGTGCTGCCCCTTCTTCACCTTACCTTTTTACCAGTACCACTGGCAGAAGCCTCGTTGGCTTCAGGTTTCTTCTCTTTAGTGTCTGGCTTCTCAGTTTTTCACCTACCATCTTGCAAGATGGGAAAGGGAACTCTCTCCTATAGCTTTGAAGCAGTCTCTTTTGAAGCAGAGTATGTGACTGCAGCAGTGTCTGGCTGGAGCAGTGCAACACAGCCCTCTAGTTGGATAGGCCTGAACCACAAGGCCACCACCTGAGTTGGGCCGGAGTCTGTGGGGACCCTAGGCTTGTAAGATGAGTGAGGAGAGGCAAGCCTCTTGCAGGGAAACTGGGGTTCTTTCTATTCTTAGAAGAAGGGTGGTGGTCACAGCCAGAGATAGAGAGTACCAGCAGGCCCTAGCATTGTTTTGCAACCTTAGACAGGTTACATCTGTCTACATTACATGGGAATGATGTGGGCCATGGCTGCCGCTGTGCTTTACCCTGCCTTGTAACACTATAGCTGGGCCTACTTTCAGTAGAAGTCGAACATCAGAAATGCCCAACACGCCGGGCGTGGTGGCGCATGCCTGTAATCCCAGCACTCGGGAGGCTGAGGCAGGAGGATTGTTGTGAGTTCGAGACCAGCCTGAGCTACAAAGTGAGCTTAAAGCCAGCCTGAACTGCATAGTGAGACCCTGTCTCAAAAAGACAAAAAAAAAAAAAAAAAAGAAATGCCCAACTGTAGCCACGATAATGCAAGCCTATCATCCTAGCATCCTGGAGGCCTAAGGCAAGAGGATCACAGGTTCAAGCCCACCCTGGGCAACTTAACAAGACCTGTTTCAAAATAAAAAGTAAAAATTTCTGGAGATGTAGCTCAATGTGAGGGCTCTGGGGTCACTCTCCAGTAATGCAGGGAGGGGATGTCCAGCTGTTCTGACATGGCCTCAGTGAGTACACATTCCTCTCTGCAGGCGACTTGCCAGAGGACGTATGCTCAGACTCAAGACCAACAGTTCTTCCCCTGTAAATATGTGTCCTTACCTTTCTCAAGCCCCTCAGTCTGTGTTGTTTTCCCCTTAGATTCACTCTTTCCCTGTGTCTATGTTTCTGCATCTTTCTAGAACAGAATTCTGCCAGTGGTGTCACTCTCAAGCTTGGGGACACACACTTCTGCAGCAGTCCTGAGCTCCTGGTCACATGCTGCTGTACTGTATTCGCAGCAGAGGATCTGCTAAGTCAGGCCCAGTCTCAACCCACAGAAACTGCCCCAGCTCCAGGAAACCAAACCGACAAACCAAGATCCTGGGCCTCCTGACCTTGTTCCTGGACCCCAACAAAACAAATAGCAGGCATTTGTTGTTTTTGCTAATTGATATTCTTAGCCAGCATGGTACAAATATGTGCACACAATTGTTCTTCAGTGTCTGGAGCTTGGTTTTGGGGCCTCCCACAAACACCCAAATGTGTAGGTACTCCAGTCCCTGTTGTAAAATGAGATAGCATTGACATATAGACTCTATACATCCTTGCACATTATTTAAATCAATTTCTATATAATTTATCATCAGAACACAATGTAAATACTGTGGGCACAGTTGTTAGGTTGTTTCAGAAGTGTAGACCAGGAAAAGTCTGTGTACATATTCAATATAGACACAATATTTTTCTGAATATTTTCAACTTGCATTGGTTGAATCCACTGTGGATTCAATCTGTGGATATGGACAGTTGACTTGGTATGTGTGTGTGCATGTTTGTGCATGTGTGCATGTGTGTGTCTCTGTCTGTCTATCTGTATCTGTGTCTCTAGAAAGAGAAGAAAGCTTTATCTTTAAAAAAAAAAGGCCGGGCGTGGTGGCGCAGGTCTGTAATCCCAGCACTCGGGAGGCTGAAGTAGGAGGATTGTTGTGAGTTCGAGACCAGCCTGAGCTACAAAGTGAGCTTAAGGCCAGCCTGAACTGCATAGTGAGACCCTGTCTCAAAAAGACAAAAAAAAAAAAAAAAAAAAAAAAAATTGGGCTACTCATCCAGCGAAGCTTGGTGAATCCAGAGCCTGGTCGAACAGTTTGGAAGACTGGAAGCTCAGAGAAGAGCTGCTGGCTGAGTCTGTAGGCAACTGTACACAGAGTTTCTTCTCATGCAGGGGAGGCTAGTCTTTATTTTCTTCAGGCCTTTGACTTTGGGCAAGGCCCACCCCCATTTGGAAGGGAGTCTGCTTTACTCAGAGCCCACCATTTCAAATGTTAATCTAATTTTTAAAAAGGAAAACACATTCAGATAAATATTCAGAATACTATTTGACTGTCTAGGCACGAGGCTCAGTCCCACTGGTACATAAAATTAAGCACCATCGATGACCAGTTAAGTCAGTTAAGTAAAGGCCATAATTTAATTTTTTTAACTCTGAGCTTATGATTAATTTTATCAAGCAATTATTTTCATACTATTGTTCTGATTCGGTCTATACATTATTCAAAATTTTTGTAAGTTTTCTAAGGTACAACAATCTTGCATTTTTGGCATAAATCCAACTTGATCAGGAAAAATAATGTCTCAGTTCATCTTCTGTTCTCCATTCCCACTGCCACCACCTGTGTGGAACAGAGAACAGAGAGGCTCTCCACAACTGACACTGGTGACCAGTGAGCCAGACTGCTGACTTCCTGTCTGCCTGTTCTCTCTGCGCATGCTCAGGAGAGCCCAGGGGCTGAGGGAAAACCCTTGTCCGACTTGCTTAGGAGCCTGACCCCTGCTGGCAAATCAGGGGATTAGCCGGACCTCTTCCGGATACTGGGAGAGTCAGAGCCCTCAGGTGACAACAAAAGGGGAAAATACACATGCACTCTCCAGCCAAGTATGGCCGGGAATTTCAGCCCAGCCTACTCTGGGTTTTTACGGAACCCTGCTTAGCCCTCTAGCATTACTAAGTTCCCCGAGTGGAAAGAGACCATTTTCATACTCTCCCAATCCCTGCTGTCTCCAGAGCTTGGGTGCCTGGAGTTGGCCAAACCCCAAGGCTGAGGACACACTTCAGACTGCCAGGCCTTCGCTGGACTCCAGGCTGCTTCCATGGGGACCACCAAACTGCATAGTCCAAGGGAATCGGGAGGCTTTCACATCAGCCACCAACTGTGAGTCCCAGGGCGTCCTCAGAGGCACCTTCACTACAAATCAGTTGGTTGCAAATCTGGATGCCTTCAGATTTCCTTGGGATTCCATAGTTTCCTAAATGACACACAGAATTCAGCCTTTGGGAAAGCACTGTACTTAAGAGTTACAACATTCTCAGGGCTGGCGAGATAGCTTAGTGGATTAAGCACCTGCTTAGGCAAGTGCAGGGATCCCCAGCACCACATGCCATGCCTCCGCAGGTCACTGAGACCAGGAATGGTGGCACGTGCCTGTAAACCCAGAGCTGAGGAGGCTGAAAACAGGAGGATCACTGTGAGTCCAAGCCGTGCAGCAAGCTGCAGGTGAGGGGCGATGTGGTGCTCAGAAACCTGGGCACTGATCCTCAAAGCTTCCAGCTCCAGACCTGGCTTTGCCAGTTCCAGGTTTAATGATGTTGAGCAAGTTGCTTAATTGGTTGATGCCCACTAGCCAAAGGCCACAGGACCCTCCCTGGTACCTGAATGAACTGGGGTTTATTGGTACCTGTGGTATTTAAGGAAACAACACATCACAAGGAATGGGAACAGGGTCTCAGTAAGTGGTTGGGAGGGGCTCACGGAAAGATTTGAGCTCAGAAGAGGTAATCTGAGGGTGTATTCAAGGAGGAAAAGGTTTGCTCTGTACTGGATGGTATAGTACTGAAAGCCACAAATGATAAAGAAACTGTGATCTTTCACATGAAACAGAAGGTGCCTTTGCCTGGCTTGTTGGATTCACAATGACCTTAATGTTGTCCATCTTCAGGCATATTTCTGTCTTGCTCTATCATAGCTGCATGGTAACCTGGTGGGCGCTGGTGCCCTGAGAAAGTGCCCCCAGGAGCACATCCTGGCCCCCTGGTAGCACCAGGTGGGCCCCAGAAGGATGAGGCAGGAGTGCATTTCTTCCATTCCTGCCTCTGGTTTTCATCATCAATAACATGGAGATAATAACAGAAGCTAATATATTAGCTGTGAGAATTAAGAGAACTAGTGTAAAAGACTTGGCGTAAAATAAGATACAATAGCCTGAAATCCTATCATGATTAGTGTTAAAAATAAGAGTTTATGAGACTGGGCATGGTGGTGCACACCTGTAATCCCAGCTCTTGGGAGGCTGTAAACAGGCAGATCACTATGAGTCCAATCTAGTAGTGAGATCCTGAACACCCTGTAGACCCTTCCCTAAAATGCAAAAAAAATAGTACTAATGAAATAAATAAAAAGTAAGAGTTTGTGATAAAGTGGAGGAAACAGAGAATCTAAATAAAGCAAGACACAGAAGCTGAGAAAGAAAGATCCTGAGTAAGGGGGAATCAGAAGATGACGAGGGTGAGCTCTGAGCCTGCATCTATTGTGATCACCCCAAAATGACCCCCACATCAGGCCAGGCAGCCATAGTTGGTGCACGTGTGTGTGTGTGTGTGTGTGTGTGTGTGTGTGTTGTGCTGTGTGTTGTGTGCACCTTTGAAGAGAAATGTGCCAGTGATAACTATAAATGATAACTACTTGCCATGGTCAAGTGGGATTGGTTCCAGGAAGGGAAGATCAAAGACACTGATAGAATTCAGAACAAAACCCACATGATTATCTCAATAGACATAAAATACACACAAAATCATCTGGCAAAATTCACTAATTTCATGGCAAAAAAAAAAAAAAGTAGTTCAAAAAGGTCAACAAACTTAATAGAAGGGAACTTCCAACATCTGATAAAGAACATAGAAGACAAAGCCAGAACTAATGGGAAAAGGCTAATAATTTCCTCTATCAGAACAAGAGGCACATGTCTGCTCATTCAGCACTGTACTCAAGGTTCCAGTAAAGGGAACCAAATAAAAAACATTCAGGCAAAAAGAAAAAAGCAAAGCCATCTCTATTTGCAGATGACACATTCTGCATGTAGAAAGTTCTGAGGAAGCCAGGGCTGGCCACGTAGCTCAGCAGACTAAAGTACCTGCTTAGGCAGGCACAGTGACTGGAGTTTGATCACCTGAGTGCTGGGCCAGCCCTGCCCCCAGGTGCGCAGGGACTGGGCGTGGTGGTGCATCCCTGTAATCTCAGCGCTTGGGAGACTGAAAACAGGACGATCTCTATAAGTCCAATCTATGTAGTGAGACCCAGCACACCCTGTAGGCCCTATACTAAAATAAATTTAAAAAAAAAATTCTAAGGAATCCACAAAAATAATTAGAGCTAATAAATAAACTTAGCAAGATTCTGGGACACAAAATCAAAATATAAAAACAAACTGTGCTTCTATACAGTAGCAATGAACTATCTGAAAATGAAATTAAGAAAATAATTCCACTTATAACACCATAAAAAATAAAATATTTAAGAATAGCCAAGCCAAAAAAAAAAAAAAAAAAAAAAAAAAAAAAGAAAAAAAAAAAAAAAAAAAAAAAGAAAGAAAAGAAAAGAAAAGGGACTGGGGAGATAGCTCAGTAGACTAAGCACTTGCCTGGCAAGTGCAAGGACCTGAGTTCAATCCCCAGTTCTTCAAAAAAATAAAACAAAACAAAACAAAAAAAAAGAATAGCCAGGTATAATAGTGCATGCCTGTAATTTCAGCAGTCAGAAGGCTGAGATAGGAGAAACTGCAAGTTCAAGGTCAACTTGTGTAAGACCTTGTCCAGGAAGAAAAAACAGAAGATATTAAGCAATAAATTCATCAAAACAAGTCAAGACTTGAGACTTACATACTGAAAGAAAGAAGAAGAAAAGAGTATGATTCCTGGTGCCTGAAGCCACTTCAAATCTATTCCACTCAAGCATGAAAGCAGTTACTTATGAAGACTTAATCTGATATGCCCAGCTGTTCTCTCCTCCACTGGAAATTGAACTCAGGGCCTTTGTATGGAGCTACATCCCTCATCCTTTGATTGCTCCCCTGCTTGCTTGACTGATTGATGATTGAGTGATACAATCTCACTAAGTCACTAAATTGCCCGGGCTGGGCTTAAATGTGCCAGGCTTGAATTTGCTTAAATGTGGAAGGCCTTCCACAGTGTGCAGATCGCCCATACCCAGCTAAAATGCTGGCCAGAGGAAAAGCTTATCTCCAACTCTTGGGCAGCTATGAACATCAGGGAGAGCATTGGGGTGGCAAGATGAGCTGCAGAGATGGCCCCGGCAGGGGGAGCTGGGAACAGTAACTGAAGAGGCCTGTTGCTGTGCCCAGCAGCAGAGGGTTAGGCTCCCAGCCCTCAGGATCTTAGAGGCCCTGAGCAGCCTCACACCTGGGCCCCCTGAGGCATGGTCTCTGGGGCCCTACGCTTCAGAGCCATCCTCAAGGCCTTCAGGATGGTGCCCTGGCTGTTCCGCAGATTGTAGTCATTCAGCAGCAGCAGACGGTCAAAGTCTTCCTCTGAGTAGGTCATGTTATGCAGGAAATAGGGTGTGGTGGTCTTGTTGAGATTCACCTGACCAGCCTGGAGCTCTTTGGGGCTGCGTGGGATGCCTGTGCAGGGAGGGAGGGGACAGGAATAGGCTCAGAGGTCTCCGCCATGGGACTAAGCTTTGCACGGGTGTGGGGTTGGGGAGACTCCCCAGAAGGCTCCATGCTGACCCTCCCAGCTCTCCCTGCCCATGCCTGCGAAGGCCCACGGGGTGGTTGGGGCATTATTCTCCAGTAGGGGACTTTCCAACTCCCACACTCCAGACAACATGGCACTTGTCCTGCCATCAGAGCTAATCACCTCTGGGTAAGGCGGAAACAGCCAGAAGGAAATCGACTGGGCTAGCACACATGCTTTGACTCTGAAAGAACCACTGTACTGGACGGAGAGAGGAAAGTTCTTTAGAATTCCAAGATGTGGGCTGAGCATGTTCAAAGGTGCCCTGCAAGATCTGGAATCACAGCAGGAGCTAGAGAACTGGGAATAATGCACTGAGGCAGAAATTTGTTTTTTCTCATCAAAAGGAGATGAAATTCTAGCAGGCTAGTGGTGGGTGGCAGGATAGGAAGGACTATGAAGAGATGTTAGATTTGGAGGCCCTAAAGAGAGCATAACTCCCTGAGGAGCCTCAGACTAGGCTGAGTCAGAAGCCAACCAAACCTCCACGCAGTAGGAGCGCAAGAAAGTGGGGGTACCTAGGAGTATGGGAAGGGGGCAAAGGAGGCTAGAGTCAAGACAAACAAGACAGCAGCGTGATGATTGAGTCTGCCCAGACCTGAGGTATTGGCTACCGGAGGGGAGGGGTGTCTTAAGGCTGTGGGTCTTAACCCTGGGTGACTGGGGAGGGACTGCTCACCAGGGGCAGAGTGGTCCTTGAAGGAGGCATTGACCAGGGGGAAGTAGAGCAGAACAGGGGCCTCTGGGCAGGAAGGGTCGGAGAACAGATAACACTCCCTGGGCTGGCATTCGTCCTCAGCACTGGCCTCCACATGGGGGAAGGGCAGCCCCTGGGTCCTGCAGTAAAGCTCAGCCTGCTTCAGTGCCTGGCAGAGCAGAGGGAGCACAGTCACCCCAAATCTGTACTCTGGAAAATGCCAGATTGGGTCTGGCCCCAGCTCACACCCTCACGGCCCTCAGCATTGGTTCCCTGCTGCATTGCCACGGGGGCATCTGAGGACCCTAGCAGGTGGCACTTTTAGGTGAACCGCAGACCCAGCTCTTCTCCCTACTTGTGGCCATTAATAGATGATTCAAGTTCTAGAGCTTAGAGGGCCTTAGTGGGGAGCCAGAGTGTTCATCCCAGCATTGTCCCACCCAGTCTCCACTAGTCTCCAGGGTAAAGGGAAGGTGGGATTGAGGCCTCTTCCACCCCGCCCAGTGGTTCCTCTGTAGGGTAGATGTGCTGAGCTCTGTCCTGTTCATCTTGGGGTCTAGAGCCCCAGTACAGACCCTGTCATTCTATTACTTGAAGGATATGGAAGATGTGGGTTGTGACTCAGGGGCTCGCTGTCTGGCCCTGGAGCCAGCCTGATTAGGTAGGGGCCCGGGGCCAGCCAGGGGCACCTCAAACTTCGAGGACAGGGAGTAGCCAAAGTAGAGGATGAGGTCTAGTCTGCGGCCTGGCCGGAACATGGAGGGATAGCTGTTATTGATCAAGTAGCCGGTGTCCACCAGGCAGAGCTGGGGCTCCTGGGGGGTCAGCTTGCTAGGGGTGGAGTCCAACTGGCAGTCTGGTGGGAGAAGCAGTGACAGTCAGGAGCAGCTGCCATCGCCCCCTTGTGGCCATATTCACTTCTACATCCCTTTGGCACCTCTGCCACTCCCTGGATGCCCAGGCCCCGCCCAAGGCCTCCCAATGGGATCTTTTCCAGACCTCACTCCAGAAGAAGGTACTGTGAATCCCAAGACCTCCCCCATCAACAGTCGCAGCCCACACCCATTAGGCAGGCCAGTATTGCTACGGGGCACAGGGCCATCCATGGACTTTACCTGCCCAAGTAGAGAAGTCTTTCTGGGTACAGTAGCCCTGGTGCAGCTGAAGGCCATGGAGGAAGTTGGCACCATGGTAGCAGAGTGGCCTCCCTGTCAGGAAGCCCTTAAATGCTTGTGCCAGGGCCGTTCCAGGCTGCAGCCAGGAGGACTCCCTCCATGAAGAGGTCCTCAAGCAATCTCCAGCCTCCTTCTCTGCAATGAGAGAAACAGGCGCTGCTCCAGCGAGGGCCCCAGAAACGCCATCCCTTCTGTCTCCAGACCATCCCAGGGACCTCTCCCACCTGTGCAGTGTATCTCATCCTTGACATGCTGTTTCCATTCCTCCCCAGACCAGGCGAGGTTATACCAGGTGTCCATCAAGTTTAGGGAGAAAATGTTGCTCCAGGTCCCTGAAGCCAAACCCCCAAGAGAGGGCGGCCTTCAGGCCCCAGAGCCATGCCTCCTGCCTGTGAAAACCAGCGGCCCCCATATCTAGTGCTGATGGGAAATGCAAGCAGGGGGAAAGGGTGCTTCCTGCAGCGGCTCCTCCCCACTGCTGCCCAGCCTCTCAACTCACCCCAGGGCTCTGCCCAGACCCATGCTACAAGGATCAGGTCTGGCTAGTGTCTTCAGAGTGAGCACTCTCACCTTCCAGAAAGCAGATCCGGGACTCAGGGAGCCTCTTCATCAGTCTCCCCATGAAGAATTCAGAGCCAAAGAGCTCAGGAGGCACAAAAGCTCCATACTTCAGGAACCCGACCTCATAGGGGGAGAACTCGACCCACTCTAATGGGGTGAGAAGGAGAGGCAGGAATGTGGCGGAAGTGGGCTGGAGGAGCTCCCTGTGGTAAGGGTCACAGATACTGCCTCCCACCCTGGGCAGGCCTCAGCCTCCCTACTGCCCAGCACCAACTGAGCAGACTGAGGAAAGCAGGCCCCTTGGTGACCACTCCCTCCCTCCCTGTGCACATGCTCAAATGCCTTCCACTCCAAGGACACAGAGCTGCTCTGGCTGGCGCTGGGACCATGCACACCACGGTGGGGCCATCTATGCAGTCATTCCCACCTTGGCTTCTGTGGAAAGCCTGGGGCCAGGGGCAGCGGACCTGAGGTGGATATGTGCTGGGGGACAGGGCAAACAGGACCATACCCTTGAAGTGGAGGGTGTCCACAGTGTCCTTTTTGACATTGAGGCTCAAGTAGAGGGGCAGAGGGTTCTGACCCCACTCCAGCGCACCTCTCTGTCCTGACAGCGTCTGATCCATCACCTAGGATCAGAGGCATGAGAGGCTAAGTGAGGTGGGGTGGCAGCTCCCCAGGAAGGGGACAGGGCAGGGGCACAGGTGGGGGTGAGGAGGCAGCTGCTTCAGGGAGGTGGGAAGGAGAGGGAGGTGCAGCCAGTTCCACTCAGGGCCCTATGCAGGGCCCCCATTCGGGGCTGTGCACTGCACAGCTCACGTCACATGCACTGATGGCCACTCCCTCCGCATCCTGGGCTTTTAGCACCCATCTCTGTGGGTTCATGGATGGAGTGGGTGAGGTCCTGACACGCACTGGAGGCGCACTCCAAGGAGGCACGCATGGGCATTGCTTTCCAGAACACACACATGGTCCCCTTTTGGTGGGTTTAGGAGATGACTGGGCTGGGATCCTAGGGCACGCACTTGCCTGTCACAGGTCACCCAGGAAGAATTTTTTTAAAGACTAATTCCAACGCAATTTCTGAGAGACTGAGTCAGTAGAGCGCCAATCGTGTGTGCATTTAACCTGCTTTCTAAGTAAATCAGCTAGTAAGGGTTTCTGTGGCCGATTGAGAGTCCTCCAGGAGCTCATCACTCATGCGGCTCAGAAAGCCTGAGACATGGGTGACACATTCATGCCATATGTACTGCACTGTCCCAAACCACCTGAGGCCGACTGCCTCAGCCTCCTTGCTGAGGCCAGCTCTAGGCTGCAAGCAGTCCCTCGTTCAGCTAGCCAGAGCTGGAGGGAAGCCCTGCGCACCTCTGGTCCAGGATGTCCTGAGGCTTTCTGTGCCCACAGAATGCAGGGAACCACCACAGAACCTAGCAAGGAGACCAAAAATAGAGCACAGGAAAGCACTCAGGAGGGCAGAGACTTGAGCTGCACCATGGACTTGGACAGGGAAGCCAGTCCTGTGTGAATGGAACAGGGAGTTCAGGAGGAGCCCTGTGGACCCAGAAAACCCGATCCAATACAAGGGATGCCACAGGAAGAGAAAAAGAAGTCACAAACAAGATTGGAGAAGTCTGCTACCTGTATGGGGAAGGAAAGCACACCTAGAAAACACCCCTTAAAAATTGATCCTTGGGCCAGGGAGATAGCTTGGGGTCTAAGCGCCTGCCTGGCAAGCGCAAGGACCTGGGTTCAATCACATGCCACGCCAGCTCCACACTGCCAGCCACTGAAACCGGGCAGGGTGGTGCACTCCTGTAATCCCAGCACTGGGGAGACTGAAACAGGAGGATCACTATGAGCCCACGCTGCACAGCGAGACCCTGTATCAAATGAATAAATAAATAATTTCTAAAAATAAAAAAATTGAGAGCCAACCAAATAGCTCAACGGATTAAAGTGCCTGCAAGCAGGTGCAGGGGTGGGGGTGGGGTTCCATCTTGGGCCTGCAGTGCCAGCCCCACCTCCCGGATGCACTGAGATGGAAACTGAGGCTGGGCGTGGTGGCAGTCGCCTGTAATCCCAGCTCTTGGGAGGTTGGAAATGGATGGATCACTACAACTCCGATCTAGTAGTGAGACCCTGAACACCCTGTAGACCCTTCTCTAAAAAAATACAGAAAAAATTAAATTAAATTAAATTAAAAATTTATAACCCCTAGTTATATGAGACTTACATTCTGGTACATTCAAATCCTACTTGTAAGAAACAAAGTTTTAAAGCTTATGTAAGAATATGTAGAGAGGGACTTTATAACTTGGGGGAAGGAAAATGAAGACTCCTCAAACACACATGATAAAGGAGGACATGATAAATAAGATTATACTAAATAATGTATCAAGATAGTCATAGCTGGTAAAGGGCTAAACTCAGACTACATAAAAACTCTAAAAAACACTATAAAAAAAGATAAACCAAATACAAAATTGGGAAAGAATTTAAGTAGGTAATCTATGATAAATATATTGAAAATATAATGTCTCACTAAAATTTAAGATAATAAAAAACTACAATAGACTTTCCTATCTATAGCTGAAGGGCTGGCAAGATAGCTCAGCAGACTGAGAGCTTGTTAGGCAAGCACAGGGACTTGGGCTCCAGCTCCGCTACCGCAGGCCGTCCCTGCCCTACCCCTGGGCGTGCTGGGCAGGCAAGAACTGTGGACGTGGTCGCACACACCTGTAACCACAGCCTGGGGTGGCCGAAAACGGGAGGATCAGTATGAGTCTGAGCTGCATAGTGAGACGCGGTACCAATGGAACTGACTTGTGTCTGCGAGTCAGTTTGGGGTCTAAGCGCCTGCCTGTACCAAATACATCTTTAAAAAAATCTATAGCTGAAAAAAACCTGAATATACTGGTAATGGGACTGTGAATTAACACTACTGCTTTGGAGAGCAATTTGACAGTAACTAGAAAAGACACCTTGCAGATCTGACAGCTCGGCGGGTCAACTCCTAGATATAAATATCAAATGCTCGGCGAGCCTCTAATGCATGTGTACAATGAGACTGGTACACAGTTATTCAGATGAGTAATATATTTTTCTTGAAGGCATAAATATTAAATTATATGTAATAGAGATCTACATAGCAAAATAATACAATATCTACAGATGGTAGTTATTCGCATGATGGATGACGTATAAACTTAAAGAGTAGAAAGGAAAGGGGGCTGGGCTTCAGCTGGGGCTGACTGGCTGAATCATGTACATCTATGACATTGTTGTTTCTCTTTTGTGCATTTTCTTAGATGTGAGCATTTTCATAGTAAATGTTTAATAATAAATATTGGTATTTGCATAAGTATTGCTAACTTAAAAAAATAAGAGTGATATTGTACTTGTCCATGAAAATAAAATTTATAAAAATTTGAGGAGAAATAGAGGGAGAAAGAGGAAAAGGTATAAAAAAAGATTTTTTTTTTTTTTTTTGTGGTACTGGTGATTGAACTCAGGACCCTGCACTTGTCAGGCAAGCATTTATTCTACTGACCTATCTCCCCAGGCCAAAAAAAAAAAAAAATTAAGATGTGTTATGTATATGTACCAATGCCCCATGAAGAATGTGATTGTTTTTTTTTTTTTTTTTTTTTTTGTCTTTTTGAGACAGGGTCTCACTATGCAGTTCAGGCTGGCCTCGAGCTCACTTTGTAGCTCAGGCTGGTCTCGAACTCACAACAATCCTCCTGCCTCAGCCTCCCGAGTACTGGGATTACAGGCATGCGCCACCACGCCCGGCTCGAATGTGATTGTTATCGTGTACCAGTAAAAATTAATGACCTCCCCTCAAATTCGAGGAGATAATCATTCCTTTCTTCTATTAATAAATTTGATTTTTAAAATTGTAATAGACATAGAACCCAGGGCTAGGAAAGCCACACCCCAACCAGATAGTTTACTTTTTTTTTTGTATTTAGTACAAGGTCTACAAGGTCTCACTACCCAGATCATCTCGTAGTGATCCTCCTGCTTTCAGCCTCCCAAGTGCTGGGATTACAGGCACGTGCCATCATGCCCAGCCTCAATCACCGTCTCAGGGCGCCCTAGGGGTGGGGCCAGCATGGCACCGCCAGGGATGGAACCCCGGGTCCTGCATCTGCCTAAGCAGGTGCTTTAATCCGATTGCTGAGCTATATGGTCAGCCCAGATAGCTGACTTTCAATTTATATACTAAAGATATTTAAATAGTTACGGTGAAAGAATTCCTACATTTTAACAATGGTATCAGTTAGAGTAAGACCCCACAGTTAACTTACTAAACTCTCCAGATAGAACCAAATGCAGCAAATGTATCTGTACTTCATGTTGTTGCTCAAATGAGGAAACCGAGGCACAGATATTAAGAAACTTTCCTAAGGGGCTGGAGAGATGGCTCAGTAGAATAAGTGCTTCCCTGGCAAGCACAAGGGCCTGAGTTCAATCCCTGGTTCTGCCAAAAAAAAAAAGAAAAAGAAAAAGAAACTTTCCTAAAGACACACAACTAGTAAAACACACTGGGATTAAAACCCAGGGACTCTGTCTTTAAAGCCTGGGCTTTTAGTTTTGGTCTTTTTTTAAACTAGAAATCGAACTCAGGACCTTGTGTTTGCAAGTCAGGCAGGCGCTTGTGCCACTGAGCTACATCTCTGACTCAGTGTGGGTTTTTAACGTTGAAGATAAAGAACAACATTTTATATTGCAGTACAAATAAAAGCTATTCTAGAAATCTTAATGCACAAACTTTATCTCATTGATTAATAATGACTGATCCTCAAACCTTGGGAGGCTCAGAAATTTCTGTCAATGGCAATTAACCAAAGAAGAGCCAATCTCAAAAAGGGAGTTTCTTTTTTTTTTTTTTTTTTTTTTTTGAGACAGGGTCCCGCTATGCAGTTCAGGCTGGCTTTAAGCTCACTTTGTAGCTCAGGCTGGTCTCGAACTCACAACAATCCTCCTGCCTCAGCCTCCCGAGTGCTGGGATCACAAGCATGCGCCACCACGCCCGGCATCAAAAAGGGAGTTTCTTAAAGAGAGGCAGAAACTCAAGGATTGCCACCGCCTTCAAGGCTCCGCCCCTCCACCCCGCAGGGAAGCTTCCTGTGCAGGCACAGTACCTGACCGTGCAGGCTGAACTCCAGCAAGAGGGCCCAGAGATCCACTGCTGTGGTGTGGTGACCCTGCGAGGCCCGCAGTTGTAGCTCCCGCCGGTAGCTTGCCAGGCGCTCTGGGGAGAAGGCCCTCAGCTTGCTCTTGGCCAGATGCTCCCTGACGTGGCTGATGGGTCCCTGGAGGTCCTTCTGCGACCACTCGTGGTCCCCATACAGGTGAGCCATTGCCCTGGAGGAGGAAGAAGGGAGCGTGGGTGGAGGCTGTCTTGTGTCTGCACCATCCCACCTGCGTCTTCACCCCAGACAGGGCTCCCTCCGCCAGGCCAGCACCTGTCTTGAAACTGCCTCGAGCTTTCTTTTCTCCATCCTGCTGTCCACAATGACAGTGTGAACCACATAGGTAATGTTCATTTTCTTTTCTTTTTTTGGTGGCGGTGGGGACCAAGCTCAGAATCTTGCTGTTGCTAGGCAAGTGCTCTACTCATGAGCTACAGCTACAGCCCCATGTGGAATTTATATTTCCTAATACCCACGATAAAAAGCATAAAGAAATCAGTGAGGAATAATTTTAATAATATATTGTATTTAATTCAAGACATCAAAATGATAATTTTGATGTCTAGTCACTGTAAGTTATTGACATAATTTGTGTTTTTTCAAGCAGTCTTCACAAATAGGTTTATAACACATCCCAATTTGGACAGGCTACATTTTAAGGAGTCAGTAGCCACTATGGGTCGTGGCTTCCATCTGGATAGCAGCACTAGGCCCTAGCCCCTCTTCATGGGCCTGTCCTAAAGTTCTCATGACTCTACTTACCAGCTGCTGTCACCTGAGCACCTCACCCAGCTCCCTCTGGACTGGCCACCTTCAGTAATGTCAGGAAAGGACCTCCTGCCACTGTTCCTGGCAGAAACACACTGCCCGCACCCTCGTGGGGTCACCATCTTCAGGCTTCCCCTGGTGTCCCTCTGCTGATCTCTGGGCCCTAGTCATCTCTGCTGCCCCAGCCCCCGTGGCCCTTACCATGTAGCACCTGAGATACCACTCAGGTAGGTCACACAGTCCAAGAGGCCTAGCTTCTGCAGGGCTAGTAGATGTCCATAGAGTGAAGTCATGGCCCGGGCACCTCCTCCTTCAGCCATGATGCCCACAACAGGGACCTAGACCACACAGGCATAGACTAGCTTGACAAGGCTGGAGACCCCAAGCTGCATCCTGCTCCCTTCTTGTAGCACAAGGGCCTTGAGGTCAGGGCCTGAGGGGGTTATCAGGGACATCCCTCAGCCCAGGTCAAAGGCCCAAGGGACCAAGAACCCCGAAGTGTACACACTTGCCCCGTGTCTCCCTCCTCACCCTTTTCTCTATTGCTTGGGGCGTCTGAAGAGGGTATAGGAATCAGGGAGCCCCACAGGCCAATCTGGGGTATCTGGACCCACATCTTTCATGCTCCCCCAGACCTCTTCCTCCTGTAGGTCTCTGTCCAACTCCAGGGCTTGCTTCAGGGCCTTGGCCACCACTTGCTTCCTCCTGCTTAGGAAGGCCTGCTCCTCTGCACAGAGATCAAAGCCCAGGCGCACGGCCAACTCCTTAGGGCTGGGACAGAAGAGGACCCAAGGGTGAGAGGGCATGGCTCAATGGCCAACCAACCTGCAGTGAGGTGCCAGTTTACTTCCCTGATCCAATCCCAAGAACCACCTGTGTCACAGCATTCCTCCTACGAGCACCCCTCACTGTCCCCACAGACATGCACGTCCCTTACCAGCTATCTGCCTTGAGCTGCAGCCTCACTCCGGAGTCCTACAATCAAAGCAAGAAACCACACTCAGAATGTCCTCGTCCTGGGGGACATGGGTATCCCCTGGGGCCTTGGACAAGTCTGTTTTTATTTCCACAGAACTTCTCTGTAAGTTGAGGCCACTTACATCTGAAGTAGGAACACTGATGGTCACCTCTTTGCCCCCAGCCAAGGACTTCAGGGGCACAGTGAGGTGCCCAGCTGATTTGGCTGAGTGCCATTCGTTGCTTCTGGAGCTCTGGAATAAAGCATTTGTGCAGACATTCAACAGGCTTACTGAGCATCCAGGCGGCCACAGTCCCTCCCTGCTAATGTGAAATTAATAACAATTAGGTACCAACAATTACAAAATAATGGCCAGTACTTGTGTACTGCAAATGTGGTGTTCCCTCTGATCATGTCACGTGTCTATAGATGTGGAATGTAGTCTTGGGGAGGACACCAGCCATGCAACAGGGGAGAGTAACCAAAGCAGAGGACAGGGAGAGCAGCTGGCACGGTGTACAGCGAGGACAGAAGAGCAGCCAAGCATGAACAAGGAGATGCAACACAACAGACTGCAGAGGTGGCGAGGGGCAGGCTATGCAGCAGGATCGAGAGCATCATTGAAGGAGCCACCAGTGTGTTCGAACCAAGACCTGCACGACACAGCAGCCCCCAGCAGTCCTCCCTGTCTTCTGGGCTGTGGTGCTTAAGTGAGGGAACCTGAGGAGGCTATAGGACACCTGGCCTTGGCAGGAGGAGGTGCGGAGGGCTCTGCCATTGCTGGAGTTGGCTAAATGGGGTGGGGAGGGCTGGGGAGCAGAGACCCACCCTTAGGCACCCACACAGCTCTGTGTCTTGAGCTGCTAGGTAGTGGAAGCGGAAGGCAGAGGCTGTGCCCAGGGCAGATGTCTGTGTGTCTTCATAGGACCCCTTCAGAACCAGCTCCAGCTCCAGTTTGTCCCGATCTAGGGAAATAGAAGGCAGGTTGGCAGGAGCTGCAGCTCTGACACAAGAAACCAGCAGTAAAGCTGGAGAGAAGCCAGGTAGGCTGGACCATAATAAGCGGGATTCCGCCAAGAGTCTTCCCCACAACCCCCTTTGGGACTCCCATTTCGCAGGTCAGGGGTCCCTCCTGCCGTGCTTACCTGCTGCCTCAGAGGTGCTCCCTGCTCTGTCCAGATGGACATCCAGGCATGACAGCTCTCGGGCCTGGAGTAGACCATGGTGTTAATTACACAGGGTCAGCTAGGACTACCTCAACCTCAACTCTCAGAGCCCCTCTGTCCAAATCCACCATACACAGAAGAAGAACTGGGGTCCAGAATAGAACTGTGTGTAGAACCTTTCACCCCACCTCTGGTCTGGATCCCCCGGGAGGCCCCTTCTCCATCACCAACCCAGTTGTCCTGACCTTACTGACCTGCTAGAAGCTGAGAGCTTCTCAAGCACACTCTGTGGGCAACCCCAACTATAGTGACTCCCACCATATGCCAACCACAGGACCCATGGTGACAGAACAAGGCACTGGAGTCACCCTGGACATGGCAGGGACTGTGACACTTCACACTGTCCTTCCCCCAAGATCCCTGGCCTCTTCATCCTCCATGTGGCTGTCCAGTCATGAAACTGCTCAATTTACCAGCCCACAGCAGGGCTCTGGTGCATCAGAGAAGGGGCAGCTGTTGTAGATGTGTGTGTGTGACTGGGGATTGAACCCAGAGCCCTTGTGCTGAGCTACACCTTTATTCCTTTTTTAAAAAATTTTGGGACAAATTCTTGCTATGTACCTAAGTTACCCAGGATGAGCTGGAATTTATAGTTTTCCTGCCTCAGCCTCCCAGAGTGCTGGGTTTATGGGTATCACAATCCTCATGTGATTTCATTTTCATGTATATTCTTTTTTTTAAATTTTCTTGAATCTTTTATTTCTTTATTTGGTACAGGGTCTCACTATATGGCTCAGACTCATAGTGATCCTCCTGTCTCAGCCTCCCCAGTGCTGGGATTACAGGCGTATGTCACCACGCCCACTTTTGGTGGCTGGCTTCATGTGTATTCTTTTGAAGAGTAAACTAGCCCATCAAGCCAGTGCTTGCCCAGCCAGGAAAGTGAGCATTTCCTTTTATGCGTGTTGCAGACATCTCTTCAGCTGACCTGAAGCACCCAGCTCCTACTACAGGGTCTGCTAGTCCACACAAAGAAGAGCATTTCTCATGCAAAGTGGGCCACCTCCTATCCACTTAAGCTTGCTGCTTGGAAGTGTGACCAGGATGTTCCTGTATTCCAAGGAAGAACTGATTGACCTGATTCTGTCCCCAGCTTCACTGGAAACTCCCTCAACTTTGGCAACCCAAAGGTGGGTCCGGCCTGCCACACTTTGCCATGACATCGCAACCCCAGGGAAGAACTGTGAGTTCCTCCTACATGACCAACCCCCATCAGGAAGCACCTGATGTTCCCAAACATCCTTCAGCCATCCACCTTCAGACATTCTCTCCATACCCCCAAAGTCCTGCACAGACCCAGGTGACTCCTGGCTGGGATACTGGGGGTGGTCTCACCACAAAGCCTTTTCTTAGCTTGTCGCCTCTCACCTATCTCAGTGCCCTGAACCCCCATCTCACTGCTCTGAGTCCCAGCCCTACAGATGGGAAAGGTGGTTACCACAAGGACATTGTTGGTGATCAGATTTTCTGGAGGATCCAACCTAGAAAAATAAGACCACTAGTCTGTTTTGGCAGAGGCAGGCTATCCTGCACTGGCCTGCCCCTTGCAGCCAAGGATCCTGCCCAACTGAAGCTTCCCTGGGTGATGCTCAGGACTGTTAAGGGTCAGGGGAGAGGGGAGCCCCTGCAGAATGAAAGGGGGAGGAGTCACCAAGACAGGAGAAATCCTGGACTTTCTCCCTCAGCTCTCCCCAAGGAGTCCCAGGCCTCTCTGACAGAGGGTCAGGGAGGGACAGGTACTCTCACCTGGGCAGAACAACACAGTCTGAGGTGAGGACTATTTCTCTGAACAAAGCCTGCCTACCTGGTCATGCCCTGGGCTGGGTGATATTACTCATGTATAAATGTGAATAAATGTGTCATTACTCACGTTTCTTCCATTAGAAACTCCACATCCAGCTCTTCCTGTCCCTAAGATCAAAGAGGATGAGCAAGTCATCAACATTTACAGTTGACACATATTAGTGCTTAGATAAAAAATGTCAAATGCCCTCCACCACCATAGAGTCCAGATGTTCAGATATGGGGGCTATGGAAGGTGACTGAATGATCATGGGGCTCTAACATCATCAATGATTAATCCATAGATGACTTTGTAACTAAATGTGAGGAGCTGAGGTCTGGAGGGGAGAAGTAGGTCACTGTGAGTGTGACTTGGAAGACTATATCCAGTCCTGGCCCCTTCTTTTCTCTCTAACTCTTCCTGGGTCTCCTTCTTTCCTGGCTGCCATGAAGTGGGTGCTTTGCTTTGCCCTGGATTTCTACCATTATGTTCTGCCTTGGATCCAAACAACCATGGACTAAACCTCTGAGACCATGAGCCAAAACAGACCTCTCTTCACTTAGGCTGTGTGTGTTGGGTATTTTGTTTCAGCAGTGAAAAGCTGATGGACAATACTGTTCTTTTTATATGCCTTACCATCTCAGCTTGTCTCAAGGGAGCCATGCTGTTACAATTATTTTCCATTCACAAATGAAATGAAGGAGAGGTCAAGAAGGCCGACCTACCCATGTTACTGCAACTAGCAAATCTGTGGAGAGCAGCTCTCTCTCTTTCTGGCTCCCCAAGCCCTGGGCCATGCTGAAGGATAAAGGAGTAGACATAGTGCTGAATGAAAGATTTATTTCACTGATTTCATTCATTGAAGGATGCCGGTCCCCATGTTCTCTAGAAGAAGACCCAAGCCCTGTCACTCTGCCCTGCCATGCTCTTGCCTGCACTGGGAATATCTCAAGACCATCACAGGGCAGGCCTGGGGCCCATGAGCAAGAGTAAGAGGGAGAGTGCACAACTCCTGAGGGGCTGCTCAGTTCTCCATGCTCTCAGCTTCTCAGGCCTCCCTCCCCCACGGCTACAGCTCCTGCACAGAGGATATAGTCTAGAACTGCATGAGGAGCAGGCTGCTTTCCTACTAAAATGCAGATCTCTTTGGGAAGGATCACAGCTTTCTGATGCTTCTTCAACCTAGCAGCAGCCCAGAAGTTGGAGTGACTGAATCTTTCCTCAGCCTACAGCTGAATGAAGTGAGCCCATGGGGCCTTCCCTACCCACCTGGGGAGCCAGGGAGAAGGTTTTCTGGAGCAGCTTGCCAGGGAGGACTTCTGAGACATCATAGAAAACTTTGAAGCAGATTTCGTCCTTTGTAATTAAATCTTCATCATAGACGCTCAGCTCCAGAACATTCTAGGGAACAGGACCAGCAACCTGACATATTATCTTTTCATTTTGAGCACAACTCAGGAATAACTGTTTTTGTTGTTGTTGTTGTTGTTCTCTTTTTAGGTAACAAGCAGAATATATTTATTGGGGGAAAGAAAACTTCTGTCTGAGAGAAGGACAGGAGGATAGCCCAAGTGGATAGTCCCCCTCATGAATAACTGTGAAACTTAAAAATATAAAGAAATTCAACAGCCTGGCATGGTAGCACATGTCTATAATCCCAGCACTTGGGAGGCTGAAACAGGACGATTGTCACAAGTTCAAGGCCAGCCTGAACTCAAAAGTGAGGTCATGTCTCAAAAAAAAGAAAGTCTAACAAAGCCCCTAATTTCCTCTTCTTTACTTTTTTTTTTTTTGAAACAGGGTCTCACTGTGTCATTCATGCTGGCTTAGACTCACTATGTAGTCCAGGCCACCCTCAAACTCATAGCAATCCTCCTACCTCAGCCTCCCAAGTGCTGGGATTATAGGTGTGCACACTACACCTGCTCTTGATTTTTATTTTCGTCAAAAATAAAGTTGCTGGTGAAATAGCATGGTAGTCTTCAGTGCCTGCCTGACAAGAGCAAGGAAGGATCCGGGTTCCATCCCTGCAGCCACATACCACGCCAGCCCTGAGCTGAGCCAGCCCCTGAAACAGGGCATGGTGGTACACCCCTATAATCCCAGCGCCGAGGAGGGAGGTTGAGACAGGAGGATCACTACAAATCTGATCTGCATAGCAAGACCCTGTACCAAATAAATAAACAAAGATTAATAAAAAATAATAGGGTGGCTCAGCAGATTAAAGCACTTGCTTAGGTAGATGCAGGGACTGCGGTTTTGCTCCCTTGTGTGCTGTGCTGGCCCCGTCCCCAGGGTGTGCTGAGATGGCTATTGAGGTTGGCGTGGTGGCGTGCACCTGTGATCCTAGCACTTGGGAGGCTGAAATCAGGAGGACAACTACAAGTACAATACTGTACTAAAAAAAAAAAATAATAATAATAATGATGATGTTCTGGGGCCAAGGAGACAGCTCAGAGCATAAGCACCTGCTTGGCAAGTGCAAGGTCCCGAGTTTGATTCCTGGTACTGTGAAAGAAAGAAAGAAAGAAAGAAAGAAAGAAAGAAAGAAAGAAAGAAAGAAAGAAAGAAAGAAAGAAAGAAAGAAAGAAAGAAAGAGAAAGGAAAGGAAAGGAAAGGAAAAGAAAAGAAAAGAAAAGAAAAGAAAAGAAAAGAAAAGAAAAGAAAAGAAAAGAAAAGAAAAGAAAAGAAAAGAAAAGAGAAAATTCTATCATAAAACACTGTCTAGGGGCTGGGGAGATAGCTTAGTAGAATAAGCACTTGCCTGACAAGTGCAAGGGCCTGAGTTCAATCCCTGGTTATGCCAAAAACAAAAAACAAACAAAAAAACACTGTCTAGTTCTACTGGTTTCCTCATGTATAACCCAAAGTAAGCCAGGGGCACTGTGGTGGCAGCCTTCTGCGATGTACGTGCCTCTCTAACCACACTGCCCTCGGAAGGGGCCACTGACTACTGTCTTCACATCACAGATGGGTTTAAGAAAGGAGCAGCAGCTTCTGAAGAGCACACATTCTCTCACATGTGGCACGCACAGGCCAGGGTAAACAACTTGGCCTGAGCACTGACAGCCCTGGAGGAAGGGCTCCCTCCAAAGATCCCAGGGCCTGGGCATGGGCTATCTGTAAACAGTCAGTGATGCCCCAGTCTTTACCTTGACCTGACTCTGGATGAGGAAATGGAAAGTCTCGTTCCATACAGGATGACCGGAGTTGGAGACTGTTTTGGTCCTGAACTTTGTTCCAGGAGCAGTTGGCAGCTGCAGGATCACATACGGGTCTGCCTCACTCACTGCCAAAGTCAAAGTATGTCAGGAGCAAGCGAACCACCAGCCTCATCCGAATCTTACCGTGAACAGCCCAGCCCAGCCCCAAGACCCTTCCAGGGCCTCTCCCCTAGAATCCCATCATTTTGCACCCTCCGGAGCCCAGGGACAGCTACTCACACAAGTCAGCCCGACGCAGCCTCCTAGCCTCCAGGACCCGCACAGTGAGCCGCCAGCAGGCAGAGGTCTCCCCCTGGACAGAAAGGCACACTGCTGGGTTCTGTTGCCCACATGGGGAGCTGCTGTGCAGCCCATGCCCATAGACTCTCCCAGCTCCGGGCTGCCAGCCTGCTGGGACATCCTCTGGGGACCAAATAATCTTCGTCTACCACTGTCCTTGGACTCCTGGTTCAGCACACAGGGAATTGCAGGTCAGCTGGGGCAGAGGTTGTGGGATGCCCTTCCTTTCAGGTGAGGCAGAGCTAAGGGACAAATGTCCCACAAAAAGTACTGTTTCTTTCTCGTCTGCAGCTGTTCCAAACACCTTACAGACATCCCTGCTCCTTTGGGCACCCCAGGGCGCTCCAGGAGACGTCTGCTATGGCTGTCGCAAGCTTCAGATGCAGACCCATCCTAGATGACTCTGCTCTGTGGCTTCCCTGGATGACTCCATTCGTCTGGTCCCGCCTTGGTTAGGTCCAGGAGGCAGGAACCCTCCCCTCCCCTCCCCATGGGCAAGTAAGTCTGACATTGCCCTTTTTTCCTGCATAAGCAACCTCACCATACCCTTAAAAAAAGTTTTTTTTTTTTTCAATACCAGGGATAGAACTCAGGCCCTCGTGCTTGTCAGGCAGGCGCTTATGCTGCTGAGCTATACCTCCAGCCCTTCCACACACTTTTTTTTTCTTTCTTAAAATGAATTTTTATTTGCTAGATTTAAAACCATGGGAAATTCTATAAAATGAACCTCTCATTTCCAAATAAGGTGATAGAAGACATAATCTTTATAAAAAATTGTGTATTTTAGGTGGTAGGAAAAAACACAAAGTGCAAGTGGGAAGGATTTTTCTTGTTTCAGTGATTTTCCTAGACTATTTTTCTGCATGGCATTTCTTTCACCCTTAAAGGATTAGTCTGTGCACTGCTCCCCTTATTCTGCAGCAATAAAGCCCCTCTTTATCTGTCATTTTTGTTTTTGCCTGGTTGTGACTTTGCTCTCGATCATGGCGTGCTGAACTGCTTCACGGGGAGCTGATGACACTGAAGGCTATTGGTGTCCAAAGCAGACAGCAGCCAGGGCTGGTAGCATAGGGTGGTGATCAGGAGAGACAGGCAATGAGAAATGCTGGGGGCCGCCACCTGGAGTGGCCAGAAGAGCTCCCGAGGCCCGCCAGGTGCGCTTGCCCCAAGCGGCAAGTGGAGCTACTCTCTGCGCAAACTAATCCCAAGCTCAAGACTGTTAACCCTGCAGGACGGGCGCTTGGTCAATTTGTGATTTCTATGCAAATTAAACAAGAACCTTCAGCCACTTAATAACATCTTGGAAGCCCGTAAGGGGACTTCCCCAAAGAAGTGGACACACGACAGTGAGGACTCTCAGCAGTGGAGAAGTAGCTCGAGAACTAGCCCATGTCTGATTCCCATTTTACTAAACATCCACAGCAGGCACGATCCTGGGACAGGATTGAAGCGTAGAGGACAAAGCAAGCAACAGAGGGCCCGGAAGTGGTCACCTCACTGCTCAGGTTACGGTTGGCCACACCCAGAGCTCCTAGGGAGGAATGAAGTAGGCGCTCTTCCTCCTGGCAAAGCACCCTCAGCCTCTTCTCTGAAGAAGAAATGAGCCCGTGTCTCAAGGGAAGCTGAGCCCTGGAGAACCCAGTGATCCGTGATAGGCACAGGTACTGAAGCGGAGCTTGACCCCTGTACACCAGGCAAATCCAAGAGCAAAATCGGGCTGGCCTAGTATCAGTGGGTGCTGTCAGTGACAGGTAATTGGCTATTGGGATGCACATGAAGCCACTTGGAGACCGAGGCAGGCCGGAGTAAAAAGGAAGAAGAAACTGAGGGGCCAGAGCTCAGGGGCAGAGAAAGTGAGCCGTGGGTGGGTGGCAGGAGGAAAAGTAGAGGGAAGCGAGGCTTGGCTAGGTCTTGTTGGGAGCAGCGCATTAGGGGATCGTGCTCAAACCCTAGACTCCGCGTGCAGCCAGGCTGTCTGGACTGAAGCACTGCTGGTGACCCTGAACAAGTTACTAACTTCCCCATGTTCTCAACTGTCCTGGGATAACGATAGAACTGGCCTGACAAAGTGTTCTCAAGTTCACTTTTAACACTTGTAGAAGGCTGAGGAGAATGCTGAGCCAAACAGTAAGCAGTGTCCAGGTAACTGCCCTCGTGTTCATGAAACATTCATTGTGTTTCTAGCTGCCGTTCTGAGCGTATCCCATATGTTCACCTTTGTATCCTCCCACAACCTCACAAAATACTACTTGCATTCCTCCCTGCTTCACAAGTGAGAGAAATGGGGCTCAGAAGGATAACTTGCTCAAAATCACAGACTGAGTAGGTGGCAAAATTAGGGTTCAAACTCGAAAGGCAGAGCTCATCAGTCCTGTGCTATTTACCTTCCTGGGGCTTTTCTTCTTTGTAAAAGCACATATTTCTCCCATTGCCCTCTGGGAAATTAGATGTTAGAATCTTCTGGACTCGTTTTTTACTAATAGGACAACAAGCTAACATATTAATCAACGCAGTTCCTTTCTGAGCACTCTGGAGCCTTTCCCCTGTCAAGAGACTCGCTGGAATACTGGGTGTTTCTAGAAGGGTGCTCCTGCCCTGCCACCTGCAGATTCTGGGATTACCCCTAGTGTCCTTCTCCTCCTGTGTGTGTGTGGGGGGCATGTTTGCCAGGCAAGTTATGTGACCATCTTAGTGCTGTTCCCTGACCATGGAAGAACTGAGCCCCCAGATTTGGGGCCAGAGTATCTGTGACTATGATCCTGGGCCTTTGGCAGGGGGAGAAAAGGAGCAGCCCCTGCTAGCCCCCCACTAACACGGTGGTTGTATGTGCGAGGCTGCAGAGGTCAGGCCAGAGGCTATGCACAAAGCCTCGAGCCCTGTATTTTCTGTTTAGGCTGAGCTGGTGCCCATGGACTGCACAGAGGTACATCCCAGAACTGGTCCTAGATGACCAACCTGCCCTGTGAGCCAAGCTCCTGCCACTCTGCGAGCTCCAGGCACCTGTTCCAACAGAAAAGAGACCAGACTTGAAGACTGCGGCTTGAGGACCTGGTCTTAGGAACCCAGTCCTAGGAAGCGAGGTGCTTGCCAAGTGTGGGGCTCTCATACTCCCAAATCCTACATCCCAAGTCCCAAATCCAACTTCTGTTTCACCATTCAGGCTAGACCCAGAGCAGATAGTGGGAGGAAAGTACACTGGCTTTGCCAGGGAGGCAAAGGGAGGTATTCTAGAAATCCCCAAAGCTGGCCATTCTGGGATGAATGGACATGAGAGGGACAGCAAGGGAGCCAGGGCTGGCCGGCCCCTCCCATTCCCCAGAACCTCACCGGGATGTTTCCTTTCATGGGTGATTTAGATGGGTCTTCCCAATAGCCACAGTCTTTTGAATGGGGGGGTGCCCTCGTTCCTTGGGGTATGGTCTGATCTGGTCACATAATTTCCAGGAGCACTAGTCTGAGTTGTTTGTCTGAATGCTGCTCAGGCCTGGATCTTAGGACCAAAACAAGAACAGTCCTCTCAAAGGCTGTGAATAAGGACCTTGGTATACTGGACCTGCTCGTGGCCACTCTCTGGAGCATTAGGGGACACCTGAGAAGCCAGTCATACTGGCCTAGGCCCCTGGCAGAAGATGAGGGGTCTTGGCTGAGAGGAAGCATGCAGCAGGCGGGGTGGGCAGCTGTAGGCCTCCCTTGCAGCCTCTTAATCCCGGGGCCCCATAAATAATTAGCAGTGGAGGGGACTTGGGCTTTCCTGGGCACACAGGATGATCCTGGAGCTCGGGCCAGATCCAGAAAGTCCATTGCTCTGTGCCTGGTGGGTCTCTACTGAGAGATGTGCCTTTAGGGAGAAGAAAGGGCCTCTAGGGACTGCTGCCTGGTCTCTTACGGTAAAGAGGCAAGCTCTGACAGTTAGGCTTTGAACTACAGGCCCCTGCTTCGATGGGTGTTGCTCATTATCCACCACCCCCTGCATCCCACACCCCAAGCACAGACCCACCCCATGCAGAGAGGAGAACCACAATGATTTCATCTTTGTGAAGCTTCTCAGAAATCATTCTGTCCCCTGGGCTCAGGAGATGCTATTACCTTGTGTAGATGGCTGGGTGGTCCCTTGGCTGATAGGCTTTCTATGCCCATCCTCGTCAAAATGCCAGCGTCCTAGCCAGGTGGCAGTGACTGTCCTGACCAACTGAATCTGCCAGCTTCAGAGGCACCACGATCCTATAAACAGCTTGGAACCCCACCCCCTAGGCCACTTTTCCTCTTCCTCAAGAGGCTGGGTCAACCAGCATCTCCAGAAACCTCTGCCAGGGCCCCTGGGGCACCCAGGGCCCAGGTGGAGCACACTTCTAGGATTGTACTGGCAGGACAGATGCAGGCATGGTGGGAAGATGGGTCCCAGGAGCAGTAGCAGGAACCCGGTTCCCCCAGGGCTGAGGACAGAGAATGGAGGACCAGGCAGAGCTGAGAGCCTGGGGCCTAGCCCCACCTGTGCCAGGTCAACCACCAAGGGAGGAACACCTGGTCCAGCAGGAGGCCTGGCCTACCCTGTTCTTCACACTCAACAGCTCAGACACGCCCTGTTGCGAGTTCTCACAGAGATAGCAGATGCTGTGGATAGGGAGTGGGCCCCGAAGGGTCAAGGTCAGGACAAGGAGACAGTCCGGTGGGGGAGGTCTGGGGGGGTCTTTCCCAGGCCAGAGGGCTCCCTGCAGCAGCATGCCTATGAGGTCCATCAGAGCCGACCTGACATAGGCTGCCCGGCTGAAGGTTTTCTCCTTTGCTGCCTTCCTTTCTTCATCTTCTTTTCTCAGAGTTTGCTCTCTGCACACAGTAAATGGACCTCTGGTTTTCCATTTAGCATTCACAGTCCCTTGAAGTTCCCCAAATTCCCTTTGGCAACCAGCCCCTGTCCATGCTGTGGCCCCATGGTTTAGGTGCTGTGCCTCTAGCTCCAGCCTTGGCGATGCAGCAGGTGCCTCCAGGCTGGCTCAGCAGTTCCTGGGGTCACCTGATCATGGTGTGCAGTTCACTAGAATCACGAGCCATATGAGTGCAATTGGAGTAAATCCTAGTGTACGAAGCTCTGGAGGAGCCGCGTTGTTTTTCTGGTTGGACCAGAACCTAGGAGGAGATGAAGTTAGAGCTGCTGAACGCAACTGGTCACCACAAGAAGAACTACCAGAAACTGACCAGAGACTGGAGCCAATAATGACAATGAATCCTTCTGCCAGGCGGAGGTGGGGTTGCTGTGGTGCTGTGGATGCTCATTGGGGTCGTTCTCTTGCACATCGCCCTTGGGGCTGGAGGGAAGCCCTTGCAGGAGGTTCTTATGGGCATGGCTTTAGTAAAATTTGAAAAAAATAAACCATTTTATCCACAGCTGATTGAGACTGCTGTCTTTTCATTTCTTCGTCTCTCTTAGCAGTGGATGTTTTTAGATAGGGTTAATCTTTAGGGAGGGCTGGGGAGATAGCTCAGTGGCATAAGTACCTGCCAGTCAAGCGCAGGGTCTTCAGTTTGATCCCCAGTACGAAGAAAAGAAAAAAAAAAATAGGTCAGGTTAGGGGAGTGGATGTTTTTAGGATCTGGGTAAGGAAAAGTGGAGTTAGGGATACTTTTAATGTCATCTGAGTGGGATACATTTCCATAATCTGCAGTCAGTTTGTGTGGATAGTGAAGTCATTGCTACACCTGAGGTTTAGGAATGTTTTTCAGAAATGCTCCTACCACCCACTGCACTGACTCACTGGCATTGTCACATCAAAAGACAATTGTATTGTGGTGCAGACGTGACTTTTGATATCAGAATTGGGTAGCAAAGAGAAACAAATTCTGGATTGTAGAGTCAGAAATCAGATTGTGGAAAATCTATCCAATCAATCAGACACCTAAATTGTTATTGGAAGGTTTAGTTTTCATTGACACATGATCAAAACAACATCTCTTTATAAAATAAAAAGAGTGAAGGAGATCCATCACCTAGCATGTGTGGATCTATGGATTTGATTTCCCTGCACCAGAAATAAAACAAAACAGATGTCAGAACTGTTCTGAAAAGAACGTTTTCAATCATATCTTTTTTGGTGGAACTAGGGATTGAACTCAGGCCCTTGCACTTGTCAGGGAAGTGCTTATTCCACTGAGCCATCTCCTAGGCCCTTCAATCATATCTTGAATGTTTGTCTTTTCTTTATTTGGTGGAATTTGATTTATCAGCTGGGCATAATGGAGCATACGTATAATCCAAGCACTCTGGGAGGCTAAGGCAGGAGGATCACAAATTCCAGTCCAACTCAGGCAATTTAGCAATTCAGTGAGACCCTGTCTCAGATTTTAAAAAAATAAAAACTTACTAAAAGAACTAAGAATATAGCTCAGTGTAAAGACCCTCAGTTTATTCCAAGTAGCCACACACAGAGAATTTATCATTGTGCTGGAAATAGCAAGCATAACTACAAAGTCTATGAATGAAAAAACTTATTAGAGGTCATGGCAAATTTTATTTTTCAAAAATAGCTGCAGCTACATCAGCTTTCTATGGCTTTCTAGAATCTTCTAGAAGCACTTACTGATCAAGAGGTAGAGGGCAATTCTCCTTTTGAATCTGGTGAATTTGTGATGGACTCACAATTCACAGGATGTGAGGAAATAATACTGCTTGACCTCTGAAGTTAGGTCATAGGGGAAGCTGCTTCCCTGAGGTTTGCTACAATCCAGTTTGTGATTGCAGCACCATGCTGTGAGGTGACCATCAAGCTGGAGTCAGCAGTTGTAGCCATTCCAGACTTTCAGTGATGCCAGCCACAGCTGTGGCTACCCCTCACCTGTGCCTGTTTTGAATTTCTTTCTTTTTTTTTTTTTTTTTTTTTTTTTTTTGCAGACTCAGGGATTGAACTTAGGCCCTTGCGCTTGCCAGAGAAGCACTTATTCTACTGAGCCATCTCCCCGGCCCCTTCTGTTTTGAATTTCTGACTCACAGAATCTGTGAACCTAATTGGGTGGTTGCTATGTGAGGCTGCTTAGGTTTTGGATGGTCTTTTACATAGCCAGAGCAGGTAAATCAGAGGTTTTTCCCAATTTACTAAAAATTCTAAAATGTTACACTATATTACTGATGAAGAGGAAAGAAGCTATAAGTAACTATTACTAATAATAATTTAAAAAATTTATCAACCAAACTAAAGGAAAGATAGCTATCTCCTGCACTAAAGAAAGTGGTATGACAAAATTGGCATGGAAGAAAGACAGAACTATGCAGCCTACCAGTGAAGAAAGAGGGGAACTGGAGAAGGGGAGCTGGCTGTTGATTAGTACAAATACCATGGTTGGGTTTTTTTCTTAAATTTTGTAATGTTCTGGCATTCTTCAGTTTTTTAAAAAAGTTGTAACTCATGTGATTTCATTGTTCTAAATAATATTTCCTTTCATGCCTGGTTTGATATCAACTTGTATAAACTTCAGGCTCCGTAGAACATAGCATTTGTGTCATACTGTTTAAAGTGCTTTTGCCAAGCTCCATGAAGCAATTGCATTTATTTACCTTCATTTTTCAAGTGAGAAAACTGAGGCAGGAATTAGTTGAAGAATCACCCCCACATCACTCAAAAATTTATCCCAAAGACAATGCTGTTACCCACCACCTGCCATGAGATCTCCTCAGGGATAACACAGGCCAGCGGGACCACCACAGACTCCCTGGATCAAGCCTTGCCTGAAGAAGGAGATCTAGTCCTAAGCTTTTCAGCTGGGTGCCCACTCCTTCCCACTTACTTTAACTCCAGTAAAGAAAGAAAGGCTCAGTGACTCCCTAGAGCAGCACTCAGAGATGGTGTCACAGAGGAAAAGAAGCAGCTGACATGGTTGGGAGAGGAGAGGCAGGTGATGCCTGGCTGAGTCTCAGTTTCAGACACAGTCCATGTTGCAAGATGGTGTGAGGCTGGGATGACACATGTGGCAATGTTCCTAGTCACTGTCCAAGCTTAGGGCGCAGGCAGATCTGTGCGCTTGCCTCAGAGGAAGTAGTTACTCACTGTACTGACAAGTGAGAAAGGACCACTTCCTGTCCAGGAGCGGCCATCCAGCCCCTCCCTGCTGGGAAAGCTACTAGCAATTTCCATTGGAAACGCTGCTCTCTGAGCAAGGGGCAAGAGACCAGTTGACCAAGCCAAATGACAAGGATTTGTTGGGCATGTACCATGTGCCAGACAGAGAGCCACGGAATACAGACGGGAAGCTTCTGCCCAGTAGCATCCCACCCACCACCTGCTCCTTGTGTCTCAGCCAGGGGCGATGCCAGTGTTTTGGAACCTTGGATGTCATCTGCAGGCTTGAGTGCAGGGACAAACATCTCATCCAGAGTATTCTAAGGAAAAGAGCTATAACAAATGTCACTCAGATAATTGCCTTTGTTTGCAGGCAGTGTATGTGTGTGTCTGAAGAAGTGTAAGCTTTCAGTTATGCAAGAGGACTATGTCTCACAAGCCATGAGCAGCCGCTCCTCGCACTGCCCTGCTCTCCCCACCTGGCTGTCTTCGTCTTTGGAGGGCTCTCTCCACTCTCACTTTACCCTACTGGTCTTTTCCTAATCTTTCCCACACACTGGAAATTTACATTTATTATGTTTATGATTTATATTCCAGTTAATATAAAATTAATTTGAAGCTTTTCTTTTTCTTTTTCTTCTTTCTTTCTTTATTTATTTTTTTGGTCTTTTTGAGACAGGGTCTCACTATGCAGTTCAGGCTGGCCTTAAGCTCACTTTGTAGCTCAGGCTGGTCTCGAACTCAGCAATCCTCCTGCCTCAGTCTCCCGAGTGCTAGGATTACAGGCATGCGCCACCACACCCAGCTAATTTGAAGATTTTAAACACTTCCCAAATATACACCAAACTTAACTGTTTTAAGGATGAAAGAGGCCTTCTAGTGATTTTTATTTCTGTAGGCTAGTAGTTGACCAAATAGAAAGAAATCTTCCCCTAAACTCCAGTGGGACCTTCACCACCCCAGATCAGGCAAGAGAAAGCCCACTCCAGCCTCCAGTCCCAAGTTTCCTCCCCTTGGTTGTGGCCAGGAGTGTTTATGGAATTTCACCTTCCTCTTTCCATCTAGCCCCGACACATGTGAAACACAGGGATTTCCTGTGAACACCCCCAAGCCACCTAGACAGTGGCCTGCTTGCCTGAATTTAAGAGGGACCTGGGGTGCACTCGGGTCACCTGTAGGATCAGAGTCCAGATGTCCAGATTTTCCCTGCATCTGTGAAAGGACCAGGAATTCAGAACAGGCGCCCTCCACTTTCTCAGATTTAGCTGTCAGCCCCTGATACTGAATAGGCTGTGAAAAGTGGAGATTCAGCTGGGTACACACCTCTCAGGCCAGCACTTAGGAGGCTGAGGCAGGAGGATCACCTTGAGTTCAAGGCCAGCCTGGGCTATATATAGTGAAACCCTGTCTCATAAAAACAAGGATAAATAAGTAAATTGGGCTATAAAAGAAATATTAAAAGAGGAAGAGGATGAAGAAGAAAAAATGGTAGGACTGATGATTACCTGACAGACTTTGATTAGCAACAGTAATATGGAAAACTAAGCAAATGAAGCAATTACTAATTCTAAGGAAAACTAAAAAAGCTAAGAATAAAAGAACCATACTCATTATATTACACAATCACACTAATATAAACAACATTCATTGATCCAAAAAAGTGTACTATAACAATAATAGGGAGTCACTGGAGGATAGAGAAGGTAAAGAGCTATGAAACAGTCAGGAAAAAATAGAAGTATGGTATTTAGGAATATGGAGATCTGTACAGAAATAACTAAAAGGATTTAAGCAGCTGCTACTAGATGAGTAGGTAGAGGCAGAAAACTAATGTGTTTTCATTATAAGCTTCATAAAACAATTTTTCTTAAAATAAGTAATGGATAACTGTAATAAAAACTAAAATTAAGGGTCTGCCTGGAAAGTGCAAGGACATAGGTTCAATCCCCAAGACTGCATGCTGGGTGCAGCAAGCCAGCTACTGAAACTGGGTATGGTGGCACATGCCTGTAATCCCAGTACTGGGAAGGCTGAGACAGGAGGATCACTATGAGTCTGAGATGCGTAGTGGGACCCTGTAACAAATAAATAAATGATTTTCTAAAAAATAATAAATAGGGCCTGGGGAGGTGGCTCAGTAGAATAAGTGCTTCCCTGGCAAGCGCATGGGCCTGAGTTCAATCCCCAGTTCCGCAAACAAACAAACACATAAAAAATAATAAATAAATAAATAAATGATTTTTTAAAAAAATTAAAATTAAACTGAGTATGACAGCGCCAGCCTGGGCTCCAAAGTGAGTTCAAGACCGGGTGAACTATATTGCAAGACCTTACTTCCAGAAAATAAAAATAATTAAATTGAACTTTTAAAGAAACCTATCCGGCTTTCTGTACTGTAGATGCAGAGGTCACATGGCCTTGTTCTTGATTCCCACCGGAATTTAAAGGGAAACTTCACCATGTCCGGAGCCCTGGATGTCCCACAAACGAAGGAGGAGGATGTCCTCACGTCCCTGCAGGACCACTTGGGCGGCACCAACATGGATTTCCAGGTAGAGCAGGATAGGACACAAGGAAAAGTGATGGAATCTACATCATAAAAGCCAACTCTAAAGCGGACTTGGAAGAAGCTTCTCTCGCCAGCTTGCGCCACAGTGGCCACTGACGTCGACGTCATCCCCTAAAACGCTGGCCAGCAGGCTGTGGTGAAGTTTGCCACTGTCCCTGGAGCTGCTGGTATCGCTGGCTGCTTCAGTCCTGGGCCCTTCGCTACCCAGATCCAGGCAGCCCTCTGAGAGCCACGGCTTTTGGTGGGTACTGACCCCAGGGCCGACCACCAGCCCTTCACGGAGGCAGCTTACGTCAATCTGCTGAGCATTGCTCTGTACAACACAGATTCTCCTCTGTGCTAAGTGACATCGCCATCCCGTGCGCACTCTGTGGGTCTGACGTGGATGCCGGCCCGGGAAGTGCTGCGCATGCGTGGTACCGTCTCCCGCGAACACTCATGGGAAACCATGCCTGATCTCTCTGCTGAGATCCTGAAGAGACTGAAAAGCAAGAGCAGGCTGCTGCTGAAAAGGCTGTGACCAAGGAGGAATTTCAGGTAAGTGGACTGCACCGGCCCCCGACTTCACCGCTGCTCAGGCTGAGGGCGCAGACTGGTCCGAAGGCGTGCAGGTGCCCACTGTGCCCATTCAGCAGTTCCCTACTGTAGACCGGATGTTCAGCTGGCCACAGAAGACTACAGTTCCCACCGTGAAGGCCACTGAGTGGGTAGGAGCCACACTGAATGGTCTTGAGCTGCTCTGCAGACACTGAAGCAAAATGGAAATGAGGTTGACGGAAAATAAAACAATTTCTAAAAGAAATATATATATATATTTGAAAATGTGGATGTGTTGTCATGAACAATAACCCACTTCCAGCACACTTCACCGATAATTCACAGATAACTGGCCTTCCGTGGGGGTGGGGTGGTGACTGCAGAGGGCAGCTTGAGTCAGCTGAGCTCCGGGAGGGGCCACAGCCACAGGAAACATGGGAAAGACAGCACTAGCAAGCCCCACTGCTGGTTCTGAGACTTCCTGCTCCCAGCGAGACATTCAACACGTTCCCAAATGAGCCAATACAACGCTGTGCCTTTTTTCCAAAACAAATTTCTTCCCTTGCGTTTCCTATTTCCCCAAGTAGCAGTAACATCCACCCAGTTGCCCAATGGGTTAGTCAGGATTTTTGTAATTGCCAATGTCAGAAACCAAACACCAACTGGCTTAAAAGCAATGTATGGAGAAAACCATTTCATGGAGTGCCGTGAAGTTCATGGGAAACCTTGGGGGAACAACCTAGGCTCAAATTGGATAAGATAGTTAAATTATCTACAGAGTGGGGATAATAGCTATGAAATGAGTTAACTTGGTGAAGTACTCAGAACAGTGGCTGGTGCACAGCTAATGATAAATATTAGCTATCATTACATGCTATTATTCAAGATAATTGGAAGGGGAGAAAATTCATCCTGGACACAGAAAAGAAAAGAAAAAATATTAAAAGCTCCAAGAAAGGAGAATAAATTGCTTACAAACTACCTACAATCAGGCTCGAGTAGGCTTCTCAGTAGCAGTAGTAGAAACCAGAAAAAAGCAAAATATCTTGTAAGTGCTGAGAGGAAAACCTTCATCAGCTGAGAATTTTACATTAAGCCAAAAGATCACTAAACCTGCTGTGCCGGCCCGCCCCTGGCATACGCTGAGACGGCAATTGAGACTGAGCATGATGGCGCATGCCTGTAATCCCAGCTCTTGGGAGACTATAAACAGATCACTATGAGTCCGATCTAGTAGTGAGGCCCTGAACACCCTGTAGACCCTTCCCTAAAATGCAAAAAAAAAAAAAAGAAAAAAAAAGATTACTAAGATCAAGCACTATCATTTCAACAAGAGCTGCAGGGTTACAGCCACAAGCTCTACCAGCCGCTTGTAAATATTTACTCCAGGAAGAAGGAAATAAAACATGTGGCGCCACGGAAGATGTCCTGATAGCTTAGGTCATTAAAGACGTAATAAATTAAACATTGACTAAAAAAGTAATGGTCATGGTGATGACTAACGTGAGGAATCAAAAATTAAAGGAGCCGAAACATCAAGAGGTGACAAATGAAACGGAGACACAATAGAACTAAGTGGCCAAACCACTGATCTTGAAGTAGGTCAGGGATTCACTTTAAATTTTGTTGATTTAAGTGAACAGGTTGAAGCTTAGAGAGACTTAAAAATTAATAAAATAAAGCAATAGGGAGAAAGAAAATTAAGGGGGGGAAAAACAGCCCTTAGAAGCAGCAGGCTGAACAGAGAGCACAAAATAAGATAGTAAGAATAAACACAAATAGATCAGTAATTAAAATGTATGGTGGTCAATTGAAGGGCCATTGCATGATGTTGTATGTTCACTATGGAAAAAGATGAGCTCAAGGGCCAAAAGGTAGTAGTGACCTCACTCATCGCTGCTTTGAGGGACCTAGAATGTGTGTTTCCCTCCCCTGAGACATTAGGCTCTGTGGTCTGGAGGCCCTGGCTCCCAGCCAGGAGTACAGAAGACTGTGTATCAGCAGACACAGTAAGAAGCCCACTAAGCTTAAGGCTATGGCTGCTGCCTGGTCACTTTGGGCTCCTCGTACTGGTAGAGCTCCAGGCAGAGGGAGGAATTCCTGGGCTGCAGGAGGAACTGACTCTGGTCATCAGGATCAGACAGGGCTGGTACCACGTAATGAATGGGACCGTGGGAATGGGGCAGGGGTGGTGGTGGGATATATTTAGTTCCCAGGTGATCATTTGCAGTCTGGTGCCAAGTTTTCATTGTGAAATGGGTAAACAGCCACAGGGATCTGATAACAGCATTTAACCAGATCTCCAGCACACTCCCCCCTGGATCTACATCACCCAACCCCTAAAGCCGCATAGGTCAGCAAAAGTGCTAGCTGAGGGGGTGGGAGAACCTGGAATGAGTAAACCCATAGACACAGTACTGGTCATCCGTTTTAGCTGGTATGCAGTGCTTCTTCTAGGACAGGGGTCCTAGTCAGTTTGCAACAAAGATGCAGTTGTGTTCCTTGGTTAACAGCAACCATAGTGTCTGGCAGGTCAGACACTAATCAGAGATAACAGCTAAGTCAGTCTTAGAAATAGGAAGCCCATGCGTTGTCTCCACTCTGTTACCTTCTTGGATTTCATTCTGGAGCTCATCATGCAAGAATCTGGGAGGCCAAGAACATGGCTCACTGATAGAAACATTGCAAGTTTGGGGCTGGGGAGATAGCTTGACAGTCTAAGCCCATGTCTGGCAAGCACAAGGACCCAGGTGTGATCCCAGGTATCGCATACCATGCCAACCACTGAAACCAGGGGTGGTGGTGCATACTTGGAATCCCAGAGTTGGGGAAGCTGGACAGTAGGATCGCTATGAGTCTGAACTACATAGGGAGAACCTGTACCAAAAAAATAAAAGATTAAAAAAATATTAAGAGGAAGGAAGGAAGGAAGAAAAAGAAAGAGAAAGAAAGAAAGAAAAAAGAAAGAAAGAAAGAGAGAAAGATTGATTTCAGGGCAACTGACCTACCTGGTTGTCCGGCACTTCCTCCATAGATGGCAGGCACTGCCATTCAAATGAAAGGCTCACCCCGAGCACTCACCACCTGGAGTTTATCCACACCTCATGGCTGACCTCCTTGCTCCCACCTTTCTTTCATCCAGGTTTTAGCCTTGCTCATGTGCTGTGCCCTCACACAAAGCTGCCCAGCTGGTGGGAAGTAGAAGCCGATACCCAGTTCTTCTCCAGCTTGCTCCCCTGACACAGGCTGGTCCAAAATGAGAGGAGCACATTTCATGTTGTATCTGCCCAGAAGTATCTCAGGCCCGAGGGGAATGGCTCTGTAATCTGCTTTCCATGGAGGTTTTCTGTCACGTTCCCGCAAAGCACACTGTGTGCTCATTTGACAGGAGAAAAATGAGATGGTTGTGTGATAAACTATAAACTTTTTTCTTTCATTTTATTCAACAAGGACTGGGGAGATGGCTCAGTGGCATAAGCGCCTGCCTGGCAAACACAAGGTCCTGAGTTCAATTCCCAGTACAAAAAAAAAAAAAAAAAAAATAATAATAATAATAATAATAAAAGCCACATCTTAGAAAAAAAACAAAACCAAAATTCTAATTATCCAGAAGGGGAAATTTATGGAGGGATCTATGAGCTCCCTCCATGTGGCTTCCAGGATGGCCCTTGTCCACTCCCATAGAGAGTTTAATATGTAGGGCAAGTTTAATATAAAGAATTATGAAGTGTGATAAAAGAATAGCCACAAGACATAAAGAGATAGCTCAGATACTAAGCGCGTGCTTTGGCAAGCACAGGATCCTGGTCCCACATGCTATGTTGGCCCCACCTCCTGGGCATGCTGAGCTGGTAACAGAGTCCAGGCGTGGTGGTGCATGCTGTAATCCCAGACCTGGGGAGGCTGAAAACAAGAGGATCACTACCAGTCCAAGCTGCGTAGTGAAACCCTATACCAAAAAGATAAAATGGGGAGAAAATAAAAGACATAAAGAGACTTCACATGAAACCCTAGAGTTGAGAAAGAGTCCCCAAGGAGGATGATCTTGGAAAGGGTGCCCTGTTGGCGCAGACAGGTCACCCCTCTGGCTTTCCAGGGACAGCTCTGGTCTGCAGTTGTAAAACAAGCAGCAGGCCACACTCCAGAGCTTGAGAAGCAGGCAGCCCCTGGGGGTGCAGAGATGCTGGTGGGGCAGAGTCTGGCACCCAGGAAGATAGACAGATGTCCATCTGTCACATGGGGGCTTCAGTGAAAGTCCAGGCTCCTCTGCAGTACAGGCAGGAAGCAGGCCATCAGCAAACAGAGATGTAAGTGTGCCTGGACATGGGTCTCCAATAACCCTCTTGAGAGGCTCAGGCAAAGACCTTGTCCAGGCCTGTGGCCTCCGTGGCTTCTGCCAGCTACTTTCCTGCCAAGCGGAAGCCCCATCCCTTTGAAAAGTACACAAGAATCTCTCTCTATCACCCTCCAAGAGGGAACATAAAGGACTGTTTCTCACAGGGAAGAGGTGTAGAAGGTGCTCTAGGACCCAAGAGGCAGCACACGGATCGGGCAAGGCACCCAGACTTCCTGGCCATCACGGCTCTGTACCTGCCACCACCCCATTCTCAGTCTCAGGATCAGCCTTAGATGGTTCCCGCCTGCTGAGCCACAGAACTACATGTTCTGTCCATTCCCACTGTCAAGGCCTGGCTGCCTTCCGGGGACTTCCTGTCTGCATTCTCTAGGATTCCACCTCTCCCGCTGTCTGTCTCCCAGTGAAGAACACATAAGGCTTTGGCTCGCCAGCCACATGCAACCCAACTGTATTGTGCAGCGCCTGTGCCACTGGTCTCCCTGACGCAGCCCAGCCCCGGCCTCGTCCCCACTGTTCCTGCTAACTGGGCCCATGTGGTAATGAGGCGATTTAGGAAGGAGAGTTCAGAGGAAGCCAAGGGCTACAGAGAGAGTGAGGACCCCTGCACCACAGGGAATCATCTTCTTCCCTGAAACCAGGTTCTACAACATCCAGTCGGCAGCCCAGCTGCTCCCTTATTCATCCACACTTCCTGCAGCCTTGGGATTCTCCAGCCCAAGCAGCGCACTTCTGCCCTCTAACAGGCAAGGTCTTCTGAGCAGTTGGGAGCATCAGCACCGCAGGCTGACACAGGCATGGTGGCAAGTCTCAGACTATCTTGTCCCTTGAGGGTCTCTGATCTGGGCCCCAAATTACCTCTCATTCACAATTTCCAGGGGTCAGATAGCCCCCTAGTTTGCCTGCTGAGAGCACGGCTCAGGAGCACTAGTCGAGACAGCTCAGGCTAGGTTCCTAGAGCCAAGGCTGCAGGAGCCAGGCACAATCTGGTAACAGCCAAGAACAACCAGACAGTATGTTCCCTCCACAGCCAGCACATGGGTCACTAGCGCGTCCTGTGAAACAGCGTCCTGAACCAGTTCTCTTTTTTTTACTTTTTATTTTGAGATAAGATTTCATTAAGTTGCTAAGTTGGCCAAACTGGCCTCAAACTTACAATCTTCCTGTCCCCGCTTCCCAGAGTTGGAATTGCAGGCATGCACCAGTATGCCCAGCCCTTCAGCAGCTCTGGCTCAGAGGAAGGCATGGCTCAGCAGGGGTGATACGGGAGGACAAGGCCAGTAGCCACTCCTCCCACATGCGAAGCCTGCAGGGTGTGTCTGAGGTGCCTCTTGCAAACTGACCAATTAGGCTCGGTTGGGCTCTGTGTGAGACCTGCAACCGCCTCGCTGCTAATCCCTAAACACCAAGAATGCTGTGACGGAGGGTCTCAAGATGGACATGTCCTGCCCAGCTCCTACCACAGGATAGCACTCCAATCCACGTGGCTGCTGTGTCTGCAGGCAGCAGGGGGAGAGGGCTCTCAGCACCTGGATGACTGAGGGGTGCCCAGCGTCCCACTCAGGAGCCAGAGACACCTTGTCTGAGACAAAGCTCTTGGCTAGCCCATCTTCCCTGCCACAGCCCTGACTACTGCTCCAGCCCATGTCCAGATTTTGACAAAGATACCTGCCCCCTGGTGGTGACAGCAAGGATCACATTGGACCCTGACCTTACGTCTTCCAACAACAGTGAGGCAGGAACCTATGCGATGTGGGATGGCCCTTGTCCCTCACTTCTTCTAGGCCAGTCAGCACCAGCAGGAAGCTCTGACCCGCTCATAAATGACAACCCAGGCCCGGGCCTATGCAGGGGACCTGAGGCCCATGTATTCAGGAGGTGTGGTTGACAAGTGGGGAATGCAGCACAATGACTGCCTGGGTGTCCTTTGCCAGAAGGTAGATGTCCCCGTCTAGGGAAGGGCTGAAACCTGAAGAATGGTCACTGACCACACCACCAGCCAGCCTTGCCCTGGCAGTGTGGAAGGATCAATGCCCAGCCTGAGCCAGGCTCTTCTGAACATACCCACCAGGGAGGGAGTGTGATGAGGACCAGGTCATTTAGGACCAGCCAGGGGGCTTTCTTTCCAGCTGGGAGCATTAGCACTAAGTAATAAATTAGTACCAAGTACAGTAACCACCAGAGCTGAGGTCACCAGCCTGCTGCCCTATGTAGTCAGCATGGTCCATACCTAGTTCTAGTTAATTTTTTTTTTTCAGTTTTTGGTGGCTGAGGCAGGAAGATTGCAGATTTGAGCCCAACTTGGGCAGTGTAGTGGCTTTGTGAGACCCTGTTTCAAAATAATAAATAGGAGCTGGGCACAGAGCATGTCCTCCCAAATTGTAATCCCAGTGCTTGGGAGGCTGAGGCAGGAGGATTGTTGTGAGTTTGAGAACAGCCTGGGCTACATAGTGAGTTCAAGGCCATCTTGAACTACATAGCAAGACCTGTCTCAAAAAACATGAAAGAAGAAAGAAAGAAAGAAAGAAAGAAAGAAAGAAAGAAAGAAGGAAAAAGAAAGAAAGAAAGAAAAGAAAAGGCTGATAAGGTAGTTTGGTATGAAGGCCCTGAGTTAAATCCCGAGTACTTTTTTTTAAAAAAGGCCAGTACTTTAAAAAAAAAAAAAAAAAAGGCTGGGGCCTGGCCTGGACAGGCTGTCACACCACAGGTATCAGAAAGCTGAGCAGGAGTTCATACTGGAGAGAAGCCTTTTCAGTGCACATTCGAAGGCTGCGGGAAACGCTTTTCACTGGACTTCAATTTGCGCACGCATGTGCGAATCCATACCGGAGGCCCTATGTGTGCCCCTTCGATGGCTGTAATAAGAAGTTTGCTCAGTCAGCTAACCTGAAATCTCACATCTTAACACACGCTAAAGCCAAAAACAACCAGTGAAAAGAAGAGACGAGAGAAGACCTTTCTCAGCCACGGGAAGCATCTTCAAGGGGTGGGATTGGGAATAAATATGCCTCTCCTTTGTACATTATTTCTAGGAAGAATTTTAAAAATGAATCCTACACACCTAAGGGACTTGTTTTGATAAAGTAGTAAAAATTTAAAAAAAAACTTTAATAAGATGACATTGCTAAGATGCTCTATCTTGCTCTGTAATCTCATTTCAAAAACATGGTGTTTTTGTAAAGTGTAGTCCCAGCAGGAGGACAATTAATGAACTTCACATCAAAAGACAATTCTTTATACAAGAGTGCTAAAAAAAAAAAAAAAAAAAAAGGGACTTCTTTTCACATTCTTATAAATATGAAGCTCACCTGTTGCTTACAATTTTTTTAATTTTGTATTTTCCAAGTGTGCATATTGTACACTTTTTGGGGATATGCTTAGTAATGCAACGTGTGATTTTTCTGGAGGTTGATAACTTTGCTTGCAGTAGATTTTCTTTAAAAGAATGGGCAGTTACATGTATACTTCAAAAGTATTTTCCTGTACAAAAAAAAGTTACACAGGTTTTGCTTGCTATCTTAATTTTGTTGTATTCTTTGATGTTAACACATTTTGTATAATTGTATCATATAGCTGTATTGAATCATGTAATATCAAATATTAGATGTGATTTAATAGTGTTAATCAATTTAAACCCATTTTAGTCACTTTTTTATTCCAAAAAATACTGCCAGATGCTGATGTTCAGTGTAATTTCTTTGCCTGTTCAGTTACAGAAAGCGGTGCTCAGTTGTAGAATGTATTGTACCTTTTAACACCTGATGTATACATCCCATGTAATAGAAAGGGCAACAATAAAACAGCAATCCTAAAGAAGAGTATGGCAGAAAAAGAAAAAAAAAGAAGGCTGAGCAGGGAAGGGTGTTGAGCATAGAGGAGGGACCAGAGACTAGAAGGTGAGAATCAGAGCTGGACATGGAGTCACTGACACAGGCTGGTGAGCCATGTGGCACCTCTTTATTCTGGACAGCATCAAATCCATGGGGGAAGAGGGAGAGTCCAGAGGCCACTACAGATATCACAGCAGATGCATGTGCAGTGGTCACCAGGAGAGGGCACCTCATGCCTCTGCAAGGCTCTGGGCACGTGCATCCTCCAAGGGCCTTCTAGGTTCATGTGAGCCTCGTGGTGATGCTGCCTGCCTTGGCCTTGCATCCCTAGAGTGCCAGAGGGATGTTCTGCTCCATCCTCTTCAAGAAACACAAGAGGGGGAGGCCCTGGTCCAAAGCCGAGCTGCAGGTCTGCAAGACTTTGAGGCCTGGAGGACTTCAAGGCAGGTGCTGGAGAGGGGAGCAGCAGAAGGGTCCACCCACTTCTTGCTCGCTTGGCAGGTGCTGGCTCGGAGCTCTGCATCTCTCTGTCCTGTAGTCCTGACTCCCTGGTCAGGCCCCAGCTGAGGTCCCAGTGTGCTGCTGCCGCCTACACAGAGCCAGCTGGAGGGCATGCCTTACAGTCTCTGCATTGTTCAGAACAGCATAGCGGCTCAGGGCCACCAGCCGGTCAAACTCTTTGAGCTCATAAGTGAAGTTCATCATGCCATAGGGGGTGTCTGGCCCATTGATGGCAAAGTCCCCGAAGGCCTTCTCCACAGCTGTTTGCCGCTCCACACCTGGAGACAGAGGAAGGCTGGAGCACTCTGTGGAACTTCCCTGGAGCTGATAGCCCTAAACCCCTCTCACATCTCAGGCCCATTTGGAGATGACCCACGTGCACAACAAGGGCCTACAGTAGGGGATGGACGGTGACATTCAGCTCAGCACCCCCAGGAGGCACACTCTGATACACTGTCTAGGGGTCCACACCTGGAATAGCATCCCAGAACTCCCAGCCCAGCTCTGTAGCTCAGACCCAGTCCTGGGCTTCCCTCACCTGGGGCCAGGTGTGTACGGAAGGTGCGGTTGACAAGCGGGAAGTGCAGCACGATGGGCGCTTGAGGGGCCTCAGCCTCCGCAAACAGGTAGCATTCTCCAGGCTCTGCGACATCCTCAGGGCCCACCTCAATCTTGGGGAAAGGGATTCCTCGGTCCAGGCAGTACTTTTCTGTCATCTGTAAGACCTGGGCAAGGATGGAAGCTGCTGGCCCAACCTGCCCCCACCCTGGATTCTCATAGCCTGGCCTCGTGCCAGCACTGCCTCTGCATAGTCAGATGACTGTGGACAGGTGACATTGCCTTCCTGGTCACATTTAATTCATCAAACAAAAACAGGAATCTGTCTAATGGGACATAGGAGATTGCCATAACCAGGAATGGCCAATAGTTAATAACCAATGCCCGAGTGCCACTTGTGTTGCCACCCCTGCCCTGGCACAGTCTGACCTTCTCTGCTCCCTGTTAGGGGCCAAGTGCAGCTTCATGAAGCCGGCACACTGGTTGCAAGGTCAGTGCTAGATGACACTTCATCAGCCCTCCAACCCCAGGCACTCATTGACCCAGAAGGGCCAGCAGAATACAGGAAAGGCTGCTCCCACCAGAACCCACATCCGGAAACGCACTGGTCATGCCCAACAGTTGGAGGGGGTCACTGCTGAAGTCTCCTGGAGGAGCCCCATGACCCCACTGTTACCATAATAACAAAGGATAGCAAGACCAGATGAGGTCGGGGAGTCCCATTACACGTGGGCAGATCTGGAAGAGCAGCTGGAAGATGCTTGGCCTCCTGTGCCTCCTGCCCATCACCCCAGAAACTCTCATCCAGCTCAGAGACCTGGATGGGCGGCAGCAACTGAAGGTACTGGCAGCAGAGCAGAGTCCAGGCCGACCAGGAGGGTGACCCCAAACAGTAGGGCTGGCCCTCCGCAGAGCCGCCTTTCCGGCCTCCTCCATTCAGCTCAGGATCTCACTGCCCACTCCACTGTACCTCAAAAGGGGCTTCCAGGGAGTAGTCGAAAGACAGAATGAGGTCCACCGACCGCTGGGGCAGCAGGGCCAGCGGGAAGGGAGAGTTGATGGCAAAGCCTCCGTCTACCAGGCACAGGCAGTCCCGCATGGGCGTGAGCTGGTTGGGGAAGCCATCCGGGTGTGTGTCTGCAAGGCAAGCAACAGCACAGCAGCTCACCTTGAGCCCCCTCTGCATTCTTCTGCTGACATCACCCTCCCTTTCCCTGACAGCCTGGGCTCTCCCACCTTCCAGCACAGGGGCAGAGTCTCCTAGTCACTGCCCTGGCAGCACCCCCACAGGCATGCAGAGACTGCCCCACAGCCCAGGCAGTGCCCACCTTTCCAGGCCATGAAGTTCCTGCAGGCCACATAGTCTTTGTGCAGGCAGAGGCCCTGCATGAAGTTGAAGTTCTGGGCAGAAGTAAAGCGGGAGGTGAATATGTCCAGCAGTGCCTGGGAGAAGGGACCCTGCGGGGTGAAGAGCCTGGTGCGCAGGCGAGAGGGGTCCTGTAGCTGGAACCATGGGCACTCTAGGTGGGGTGGGAGTGAAACACAGCGAGCAGTGCTGCCATCTGTTGTCCAGTGACCCTTACGGCTCACGGCAGCGCCTCCCCCATGTTGTGCACTCTGCCTGCCCCTTCTCCTTCCCAGACCTCAGCCGCTGCTTCACAGAATCTTCTTTTTTCTTCATTATTAAGATGCAGGAGCTGGAAGTGCTAGTACACACCTGTAATCCCAGCACTCAGGAGGTTGAGGCAGGAAAATCACATATTCCAGGCCAGCTGGGCAACACACTGAGTGCAAAACTGGCCTGGACTACATAACAAGGCCTTGTCTCAGAAACCCAAGAAAGACTAATGAAAAAAAAAAACAGGGGCCAGTCAGGCTCAGGATTTGGGGTTTGATCCTCATGCCTTGCCAGACCTGCCCTTTAGGCATCCTAAGCCAGCAAAAAAGCCTTCTGAAAAAAAGGATGAAAGAAAAAGAACTAAAGTGTTTCTTCAAACAGAAGTTGCCCAAAAGACTTGCTATTTTGTTGGGTTCTGAACTTCACAGGTGAGGCCAGAGACCCCAACACCATATTCACCTGCCAGCATCAGGGTCTGAACTATAGTTTAATGAATTATAGTAGCACAGTTAATCATATTAAAGAATTGTTACAATTCTTAGATTGCTAAAGGTGACATAGTTTTCTCTGCACTCAGCACAAAACTCCTTTCAAAGTATCTGTCACTTTTGGAAGTCGCCAGTGACACATACACCTTGAGGTGGATGGGGCCTGCACCAGCCCTGAGGTCGCAGCCTACTTGGAAGGGGAAAGTGGTCATATAGGGAGGTAATCGACCACAACTACATGGAGGTGGCATTCAGTCCTCAGGGACCACAGTGGCTAAGTCCCAATCAGCCTAGAGAGGAAAGCAGAAACAAGAGATGTCTGAGCTGAATCTTAAGTGGAATGAAAGTTACCAGAAAAGAAAGGTGGGAAGGGTGCTCTGTGCAGCTGGGCTCTCTCAGGCCTGTCAGGAGTCAGGCTGAAGGGTGGCCACAAGCAGGCTGCGACAATCCAGAGACTGAATGATCTAACGAAGCACGATGGAGAGCTTAGATGCAGGCCTTTGCTGCCCCTGGCATTTGAAGGCTCTAAGCGAGAGAGTTTCCTTGGGACTACCTGGGTACAATGGTACAACCAAGTCCTTCACCAGTCTTCTCCTGTCCTTCCTCTGCCAGGACCCGAACTCTGGCAAGTGAGTGTGATGTCAGAATCTCTGCCCTCACCTGGGATGTTCACACTGCCTCTGTGCCAGTCCAGGAAGCCCAGGCCCGAGCCAGCAGTCTTCAGAAAGATCTCATTCAGGCTGGCTGCAAAGGCACTGCTCCACATTCCTAGGCAGACAGGCAGAGCGCCCCACACATCAGGGCCTTGCCCTGGCACCTCCTGTCCCTGCCTTCCGGCCCACACTCACCTTGCAGGTAGCAGATACGAGGCTCAGGCCGGAGCTGCACCAGTCGCCCCATGAAGAACTCAGAGCCAAAGAGCTCAGTGGGAACATAAGCTCCGTATTTGGGGAAGCCGACCTCATGAGGGGTGAATTCACACCATTCTGGGGATCCAAGTGAACACAAACTCACAAAAGGCTTCTCACCAGGGCACTCATGCCAGAGCAAAAACTTGTCTTGTCAAGGAAAGGAGGTAGCAGCTCTCTGAGCTCCAAGGCCCCCATCTGTGGCCACCTCCACCCGGGCCCAAGGTTCTGACCTCATCCAACCTCCTGCAACCGTCCCTCCTGCATCCTGTCTGTCTCTACCCCAGGCACCTGCAAAGTCTTCCCCATTCATGTTGGTTCGGACGTTGATGCCAGCGTAGATGGGGTAAGGGTTTTGGCCCTGGCTGACTGCCTCCTGCTGGTCAGATAGTTTGGCAGGGTTTTCCTGGGCAGGAGAGAAGGGCCATAGCTTGGACTTTTTGGAAACCTCTACCCCATCCCTGTAACCTTAAATCAGGACCCTGCAGGAGGTGGCAAGTCCACAGGAGAAACCTCAGGCTGTGGAGGCCAGGGCTGTTGGTATGGCCATTGGGTTTTTATAGTTTCAGGGTCTCCAGGGATACCCTGCCCCCTTTTTCCCATTCAAGAAAACATATCAGAATGCACAGGAGTTAGACAGACATATAAAAAGGAATCCTTGAAAATCTGGCCTAATTTAGCTAAGGCAATGTAGCTTCTTAGAAGTGAGAATTCACTGGTGACTCACAATAGAGAGCCACTGTACAAGTGGGTCCCCAGCTCTGAACCTTATTACCAAGGATAGGCTGGGCCTGCATTTCTAGAAGCAGCCACCAGGCATGAGTCAGAGTGGTGCTGGCCAGTGAGACCAACCAGTCTCTCTGGAAGGAGAGCACAGGCACGGGTATTTTTGATGGCAGCAAGGGGAAAGGAAGAGGAAGGAAAGAGAATCAGGATGCAGCATATACATGTACCAGTTCTCCATGATGAATGCACTTAGCATGTAAGGAAAATAAATTCCAATTTTTAAAAGGGAAAAAAAAAAGCCTGCAGGAGATTCCGTTATGCAGAAAGCTGAGAACTGTGGGCCAGCGCCTCCTCCCCAGGGCCCAGAGCCAAAAGGTGAAGTGGTGCCAGCCCACCCCGGTGTCTCTCCTCCTCCCAGGGAGCTCAGCCCTCCAGGGCAGCTGTGCAAGTCTCCTACCTTAGCCGGAGGAGTGAGGCAGAAATGGGAGCTGGGGCAGTGGAAAGGGTAGAATGTGTTCCTTCCCACTCATCCCTCACCTCCTGGTTCAGAAAATACTCAATGAGGAGGCCCCAGAGGTCAATGAGGGACACACTGCGGCCGCTGCTGTCCCTCTCCCGGGCCCCCAGCTCCTGAGCATAGTATTGCAGCTGCTCTGTGGACACTGCCCCCATCTTGCTGCTGCAGACCCGAGCCCGGGCCTGTGCAATGGGGCCCTGCAAGGCCACGCGGGACCAGGCTGGATCCTTGTAGAGTGTGGAGATGCACCTGGGCGTGGAAGGGGTACCTGGGTTAGGGGCAGGGAGCGCAGTCAGGAAGCCAGGGGAGCAGGAGGTGAGGGGCCCCTCCCCATCAATGCTAACCCAGCCTTGCCTCAAAGATTCCATCAGACCTCCAAAGCACACCCCTCAGCCTTCAGGATTGGCTTTCACCCTGCACCCTGTCCCACTTACCAGGTGGACCCAGAGACCCCACTCAGATAGGTCACAGCATCCAGGAGGCCAAGCTCCTGCAGCCCTGCTAGGCTGCCATACAGGGAAGTCATGGCTCGGGTTCCACCCCCAGAGCCCAGTACAGCCACCACTGGAACCTGGGCACGGAAACCAGGACAGCGGCATTACTGCACATCCCCACCAGACATTGTTACAAGAGCCTTATGTATGTTATCTGATGGAATCCTCCCAGCAACCTGTAAGATCCCTATTCCACAGAGGAAACTGAGGCATGGGATACAATACACTCAAGATCATGACGTTGGTAAGTGATGAGCTACGGAACACAAGCAACAGCTCCAGAGACGGCTCTGAACATTGCTCCAAGACAGTGTACTCGAGTCACCCAAAGCCCCTTGTTGAGGTGAATGAGTGCTTTGGGCTGGACCATTTGGGAGGCACCCTCCTGCGTGCGGGAGGACATTTAGCCGCACTCTTGACTTTTGCTCGGTGGATGCCTAGAGCACCCCCACCCAGCTATCATAATAAAATACATCTCTATATATTTGGAAACCCCTACCCCATCTCTGTGACCTTAAATCAGGACCCTGCAGGAGGTGGCAAGTCCGCAGGAGGAACCTCAGGCTGTGGAGGCCAGGGCTGTTGGTATGGCTCTCCACTGGGTTTTTATAGTTTCAGGGTCTCCAGGGATACCCTCCCCCCATTCTCCCATTCAAGAAAACATATCAGAATGCACAGGAGTTAGACAGACATATAAAAAGGAATCCTTGAAAAGGATTCTAGACACTGACAAATATGCCCTAGGGAACGGGGAGACAAAACTGCCCTAGTTGAGAACCACTGAGCTAGATGAAAAGTAGAAAGCAGCCCAGACCTGACAGACACTCAAAAGCTGGGGTCCTTATTAGGGTCAGAGGAGCCTAGAAGGTCCATATTCAGAGGCTTTTAGCTGATCAGCTTTCCCAAACGTGCTTGCCTGGCTCCACTCAGACTCTTGGGTACTTTCCCTCTCTTTTCTTCTGTATTTTTTTTTTTTTTGTCTTTTTTTTTGAGACAGGGTCTCACTGTGCAGTTCAGGCTGGCCTTAAGCTCACTTTGTAGCTCAGGCTGGTCTTGAACTCACAACAATCCTCCTGCCTCAGCCTCCCTAGTGCTGGGATTACAGGCATGCGCCACCACGCCCGGCTTCTTTTCTTCTGTATTAAAGAATGTCCCAGGGGTCCTGATGTTGGATAGTGCTGAACAAGATGGTAGATGTCTGGTGCCAAGAAGCGTGTATTGACCAGTGGGCTGCTAGGCACAGGTTCCATCCCTTGGGTACATGTGCTGCCAAGTGGGAGCCACCAGCTTGTTCTTGGCTTCCCACAGGTCTCCCTTTCTGCATCTCCTCCTCCTGTCTCCTGGCCACAGACTGACCAAGGTTTTACTCAGAGATTCCATCGGCAAAAAACCACATCTACTTCTAAATCCCTCTGAACACTGTTGGAGACGTTGTGTCCTCCCGAAACTCATTTGTTAAAGCCCCAAACCCCTGTGATTGTTTTTGGGTTATGGCCTGTATGAAAATAATAAAGGTTGAGTGCTGCCATTTACTTTAGTGACAATCTGTAAGACCAGTGTCCTTATAAGAAAAAAAACACCAGAGAATTCTCCTTTCCCTTCCTCACACCCGCAGACATGAGGAAAAGCCAGGTGAGATTGCAGTGAGAAGGGGACATGCAGAAGCCAGGAAGAGAGGCCCCAGAAGAAACTCTGTGGCACCATGACCTTGGGCTTGCAGCCTCCAGACAGGGAATAAAAATAAATGCTTTCTGCTGACACCATCTAGTCCGTGGCATTGTGTCACGGAAGCTCAGGCTAAGATACTTGCGTCTTGGCCAGGGCAGAGGAGCCCTCGTTCCATACAGTGTCCTGACTGTCCTCATCATGCCCATCACTCAAACAGATCTGTTCCCTTCCTCTTTTGCTCCCCTTCCTGCTTCCTGTCAGCTCTTGCCACACAAGTCCCCTTGGTCCACACGAGTGGACAGACTGGATTTGATCCCAGCAACCTCAAGGCCCACCTCCTCCTCCATCCCATACCTGGCCACAGAGAGGAGCCTCGCTCAATCCCAGCACCTGCTGCAGGGCCTTGGCCACCACTGCCTTCCTCCTGTCCAGGAACTCCTGCTCACCATCACAGAGGTCAAAGCCAAGGCGCAGGTCCAGGTCCTCAGAGCTACCTCAGAAGGACAGGGTGAGGGACTAGGTGACTAGGTGTTCAGCCCAGCCGATTTTCACAGGTACAGACCCCACTCTGTGGACCCCTCACAGAAAGGGGGAGCAGAGGGGACCTCCATAGTATAGGCAAGAGGTCTTGGGGAGCAGAGCACCCTTCCAGCCTAGCCCCAGAGGCCTTCCGTCAGAAGCCCACCTCACCTCATTTCTGCCTTCATACTCAGAGACACCTCTTGGCCCTGAAAGAGAGAGCAGGCCCATGAGCGTGCAGAACTGGATCCTTCCAGGGAAACTGCCTCCTACCCATGGCCCCCGCTGCTCTGTACCTCTGGTGTGATGTCTGAGCCCTTGGTAGCCTGATCTTGCCCACCCCCATGCCACTCGTGGTGGTCACACACCAGGTGGGAGTCCCTGGCCCACAGACAGAGCCTTACCTCCCCCAGGACCACGATGCGCTGTTCCTCCTGGTCTAGGGACAGAGAAGAGAGCAGGATACCACCCTCAGCCAGCTTGCTGGTCTGATCCTCCAGCTCAGCACTTGGGCCACTCTGCAGAGAGGACCCCCAAGGAGTAGGCCAGAGTGGAGGAAATACGCCTTCAGGGGGCTCTGAGGCTAGACCAACTCCACCATCCCACCACCCTTGGCCATGGTGCTCACCTGTAGAACCCTGAGCTTCTCCTTCAGCTCCACGTCTAGTCTAGAGCTCAGCACAGGGTTCACATGGAAGGTGAAGGTGGGCAGGAGGCCTGGCTCCTCGGGCTGCTGCAGGGGTAGGAGCTGTGGCTTCTCATAGGCCCCAGGTACTGCCAACTGGACCTGCCTGGAGCCTGAAGGCCAAGGGTCCAGGTGAGGAGGAAAAGCAGGGTCAATGTGGGGCTCAGGAGAGAGCACCCCACACAGCAACAGGCTCCTGCCTTCTTTGCCACTGGAACCAACAGCTCTCATATCCTGGCTCATTCTCAGCACTCAGACCATGGGAAACACTGGGAAGGGTTTTCCCCAGTGCAGAGAGGATAGGAAATACACAAATACCTAGGAAGGGGAAAGGCAGGGAGAGGGGCAATAACAGGCTATTCCTATAGCCTATGGGGCTGGTGATTTTGAAATTATTGTATCAATGTATAATATAGAATTATGTGTAATTAATCATCTATTCATTATATTAATTATCAGTGTTCAACTGTCATCTCTGTTCAAGTTCTGTGTTCATTTCCTGGGGGTGGTTTATGGTCAGAAAGAAAACAGAAATGTCTTCTAAGCAAGGGACAACCTCAGGAGAATGTAGGGAGTCAGCAGAGAGCATCAAGGGCAGAATGGGATCTGAGGGTGCAGAGAAAATTCCATCTTAGACAAGAAGGGGAGAGCCAGCCCAGATGGCTGAGAGATGATACGCCAGCTGAGGGGAAGCACGGAACAGAGGACGCCCGGCACTGCTTCCTAGCAGCTTTTGGGGGCAGGACAGGCCCTGGAGAGAGAGGTCTACACACGGCATCCAGGCAGAGGGGTCCCAGCCTCACAGAAGGGTCTCAAGCTCCACACACAGCACAGGAACAGATGATGCGAAGCACCCATGGGTGATAGACTCCTCAGAGGGAGATCAGGCTGGAGTCTCACTTCCCACAGCCCCTCCTTGAATAGATGAGACTAGAGACTGGAAAGGAGTCTGGGTCGGAGAGTGGAGGAAGCCAGGCAGGAGGTGCTTCATGCGCACCAGGGGGCATGGACTGAGATGGAGACAGGCTGTGCCCTGGAGGGCAGCAGCAGAGTGGGTAAGAGGGCTGCCTTGCAATGTGTCACACATGGCTTTGGTCCTGGCTCCCCGCTTAGCTTCTCCTTGGAGCCTTGGTCTATGAAGTAAGAGATGAGTGATTGCATCTACCCTAAGGGCCCACTAGAGGGTTACACGATCAGAATGATGCAGAGTATTTACACAGTGCTCCGTATCATCTGGGCAGCGCTCATCCCACAGGCTTTCCTACATAGGAAGGGACCTTGGATCGCATGGCCTCGGCTTCACTCCCACATTCGGGACCCTTGGTGAAAGGCTGCACTGATACCTCCAGTACCTCACTCAGGATCCTGTGCTTGCTGGGTGACCTTGGCTGCCCCACTAAAATCACTGACTATACTCTGTACCCTTCAACTTGGAGTTCAACCATGTGACTTGCTTGGGCCAATAACATATTAGTGGCTAGGACATGCCCAAAGGCTGGAACAGCACTTGCTCAATGGGGTTTGCTTTCTTGCACCCCTGCAGAGGCCTTAACATGCCCAGGTGAGTCTGCTGCCAGTTTGGTGGATGGGACACATGGAACAGAGCCAGGTTAACCTGTCAAGACCAGTCTTTATCAGCCAAGCTCCAGCTGACTGCCAGACATGTGAGCTAAATGTGTGCTTCTTCCTGCATGCCACAAGGTTTGTGGGTGTTTGCTTTGGAGGTATAGCTGGACAGTGGACAATGTCTGATCCTATATATTTTCAGGGACAGGAAGTTCACAACTTCCAGAAGTAAACCATCCATCTTTGGTCAGCTTTGAGCAGTGACAGGGTTAAGCACTTCCTCCCCACTCTCCCCTCCTCAACATCACAGCTCCCAAGACCCCCTCACAGCACAACCCCAGAAAGGAGGCAAGACCAAGGGCGTGAGCAGCTCACCATACTCTCGCTGTGGGACGGTCCTGTCTCCCTCGAGAGTGCCGTGAACTCTCAGACAAGGTTGAGCCTGAGGAAAGCAGAAGCTTTGGGAGCCATCCAGCCCACAAGCCCTCTGCAGGGTCCAGACCAGGATAGAGGGAAGAGCAGAAACACTCCTCCCAGACCTGGTCCTTGTGGTCAGACCAAGGTTGTACCCCGTCCCTTCCAGGCCTTGGAGGAAGTGGACTCTGATGGGAAAGAGGAGTATGAGACCCTGTAGGGGGCAGCCTTGGTCCAGAGGAAATAAAGCGCTGCATAGCAGGCCAGAAGCTTGGGGCCAGGGTTGCACAGCCAGTGTTGAGGCAGCTCATGGCTCTGGATCTCCCTAGCACATTGCCCTTCTGAGCAGGGTTGTGTCCTTCAGAGGCAAGGTGACATCACAGATTCGGTCAGGGACTCTTCCTGACCCTGACCTCAGACTACCCCAGTGCATCTTCCCCACTCACCACCAGGACTCCGTTGGTGATGACCTCAGTCGCAGGCACCTGGCTGCAAAGGGGGAGGGGCTCATGGGCCTTCAGACATCTTTACCATGGTTGCAACAATGTGACCAAAGCCATGGGAAGAGCCTGGGAGTATGGCAGGACTGGGGCGGGAGCTGTGGGTCTGTGGGTCCACATGCAAATGGTTGGGCACACCATGCTCCCTGTGAGGCTGGGAGTGGCTGGGACACAAGAGCAAATGGGAGTGCACTGGCCTGCCTGGACTTACCTTTCCTCCAGAACAAACTCCACCTGTAGCTCTTGTGAGTCCTACATGGGGGAAGGGTAGAGAGCACCAGATTTTCAGAGGTTCCTAAAGCCCTGGGAGTGTCCATGCCCCAACTCCTCCTAGACTCCAAGAACTAGAAGAGATGTTGGGGCTTTCCATGGGCACAGAGCACAGCAGCAACTTGTGCAGAGCTTTGTTCATTTAGAAACGAGTGCCAGACACTGTTTTAGATGCAGGATTCAAAGGACTGAGGCAGAGAGAACCTGTACTGTCCACAGGCCCACAGTTCGCTTTCACACGGGGCAGCAACATTTAAGGGAAAGCATTAAGGGTCAGTGCTTCAGGACAGAGGAGGGTCAGCTGTGGAAGCCTATCCTATGCTAATGCTTCCCAGCCCTGTTGGCGGCCCTGGGCCAGCCTTTCTGCTAGCTTGGCTTGTGCCAGTAGAGACAGGCTCACCTGCTGGTTGAGTGAGAAGGTGTGTCTATGGGGCCGGCCAGGCTTGAGACTCCTCAGGTCAAACAGGAGCTGAGAGAGCTGGTCACTACTCAAGACATCCTTGTCATAGAGAGTGAGTTCCAGGACGTTCTGGGAGCAGAGTGGAGGAGGTTAGCACTGTGCAGGGGCTCCCACTCTCTTATGGCTAGGTCCCTTGCTGGCTCTCACCTTCACAGCAGCATGGATCTGGTAGGAGAAGGTCTCGTTCCACTCAGGGTCACTGCAGTTAGCCACCATCCTGGTCCGGGTGGGGCTGGGTGATGCTGTGGGCAGCGACAGCTGCACATAACAGTCCGCTTTGGACACTGTGGGGATGAATATGGTAAGGGTGGGGGTGGATCAGTCACAAGCCTAAGTGCTGAAAAGGTTTCCTGGAGGAGGATGGGCTAGAGGGGAAGGAACAGCACAGTAAGGAGAGATTGCCCAAGTAACATGGTGAGGTGTGGGGCAGGGCTTGGTGTCCTTGACCATTTGCACCTCTCATGCAGCTGAGTAGAAATCCTGAAGTGGCCAGTAGTCACATGGCTGGAGAAATAAATTATAACTGTCTTTGGCAATAAAACCCTTGCCTCCATGGGAGCATGAGCTTGGAAAGCAGGCATTGGTGCATGACCACTGGCCTTCCTTCCACATGACAGGCTTGCCTCCTAGGTGCAGGGAGGCGTCCAGGGTCTGCACAGTGCTCCTGTCCTGAGGTCAGCACCAGCTCTCCATGCACTCCAAATGTGTGCACACTCATCTTCAGTAGAGTTCTAGGGAGGCCGCAGGGAAATGGAGAACAGGAAAAAGAGGTCACTCACGTAGGTCTGTGCCCTGGATGTTTCTGGCCCTCAACACCTTCACCTGGAGGTCATAGTATGGGTGGGCTTCCCGCTGAAACAACAGAACACCAGGCACTCAGTACCAGGAAGCTGGGGGTGGGGCCTCTCCTCCTCCAGTAGTTCCCAGCTCTGACTTCCCTCTGTCCCATCACGAAGCAGCAACCTAGCCCAAGGTCGCTGACGTCACCATGCTAGGAGTTCTGTGCCTGGGATGCTTTTGCATGACCCAGCCACTGGGGTTCCAGGATTGCTGAGAGCCTGGACCCTAGAATCTGTCATGACTGGGCTCACTTAAGCTCCACCCTGAGCTAGCTAAAGTAATCATGGCTATTATGACCATGAATATCAGCTCCCCTCAAGCTAGGGTGGTCCTTCAGAGAACTGGAGTGATGTGTTTAAAGCTGTGATCCACCACACCCAGTCAGGGTGCACAGGAGGCAGCAGGCAGGGGAAGGGAAGCTGGGAGCTCCTACAGGTCTGACGAGTCATTAAGGAGACTGCACTCTGGACTCTGGAGAGAGAACAGCAGAGCACAGCCTCCTGGGAGTGAGATGCCCCTTACCATCCCTGTGGATCCCATTCCTTCTCCCCACAGATGGTTCTACAATAAGGCTAGAATAGGAAGGTGAATGTCACATGACTTGTTCTCCATTTCCTCCTGGGGCAGGGGCCATTCTTTTTACAAGCCAATCCCCTGGCCAACAGCTCTGCCAGATTATCCAGAGCAAACAGGTTCCGCTCCAAGTCAAGAGTCTGTGGGGGGTGTCTCCATCTTCAAAGGACACTCAGCTCCCAGGACTGTCCAGGCCATGTCTCCCAGGTGACATCAGTCCCTTACCTGCCAGTGCCTCCACTGAGATCCTCTCTTCTCTCTCCTCTGCAGCATTACTGCCCCTAGCAGGGGCAGCCCTTTGCCTGCCAGCCACTTTGCCCAGAGGTCCCGGAGCATGGTTAGCAGTGTGGTTCTTCCCAGAGAGCCCTTCTACTCTCCAGGGTAGCTAGCTCTCTGACTACACTCATTGCCACTCAGGTCTGACAGGTAGCACTAGGGTGGGGAAGGTGGAGCAACCAGGACTCAGGGCTGGAGGTGGGGTTTCACACTGGAATCTGATTTCAGGCTGGAGGCAGGCCAAACTGTCTGCAAGATTCCTGGAGTTTCCAGTTAGCACTCTGGTTCCGCAAGCCAGCCGCTAGTTACGTGGACAATAGACACCTGAAGGCTTTACCACCCCGACCTACCACGGTCCCATTTATTGGGTGTGGGAGAGTCCATGTAACCCTATTCCACCACTAGTGCTGTAGCAGACTGGCCTCCAGTTGCTCCCAAGGCCTAAAACTAACCTCTCAGTCTCAGGTGCAGGGATTCATCTGGACTGGAAGTTGTTTCCTGTCTCTCTTGGCCTCCCTTATTTATTCCCAAACACTGAGCACCAGCTCCATGCTGGGCCTGTACTCCACCCTGAATGGCAAAGGGGAGGCACCTCTGTAGACCAGTGGTGGTGAACTTGTGGAATGCTGCAGCGGGCTGTTCACCATTAAAAGCTCTAAAGGGTTCACCATCACTGGTATAGACATTCACAACCTCATCATTTCCCATGGGTTTGACTAGCCCTTCCTCATGGGTCAATGGAAACACCCGGGGGCTCAAGTACAGAGGCAGGGACATGGTTACGTGGTATAACAAATACAGTAAAGACCAGCCCTGCCTTCTGTGAGCTGCTAGAGATATAGGCTTTTAAGTCCTCTGGACCACTGTAAGCCTCACATGGGATGCATGTGATAACTCCTCTGGGCTATAATCATCTAGGTGGCAGAGGTAGGCAGTTGCCAGGGTAAGACAGGACTTCTGAGCCAGTGAAATGTTGGGGAGATACGTGTCTTCAACCAAAAACCAGTCATCTTCACTCTCCAGACCTAGCACTGGAGCTGAAAGGACAACATCCCAAAAGATGATTCCGCTTCCAAATGAACCAACTGGACAAGTTGAGACAGTGCCACAAGGCTAAGTGCCAATGGCCAGGATGCAAGGAAGAGTGGTTCTGCTTAATTTGGATCATGGTGTCCAGTCTTGTTTGTGATCTCTGTGAACAACGTGGAGGGTGCTCCTAGCCCAGGGGGCTAATTGGTGGCAGAAGCAGGCTGGGCCCAGGCTCCTGATGGCCTGGAGTGGTTCTCGGGCTGTGCCTCACTCTCTTGTGAAGTCATCTGTCCCGTGCTTAATGAAGTCATGACTCAAAGCTGCGAATGGCCTTCAGACTCAGAGAAACCTCAGAACGGTCAGTCACCTTTTGGAACTGGCCAAGACAGATTTGCATTTCCCCACTTTTCAAGAAATGTCCTTGGGTCCCTCACTCTCACCAACACTATACCCTTACATGTTGTCATGCCTTTTATCTAGATGTCCCCCCCAAAGCTTCAGGCACTCACAGTCGGGGGTTTTGGGACATGACTGCATCATGGAGATGTGACATTCATCAGGGAATTAATCCACCAATGAGTCCAGAGCTAATTTTAACTTGGGAGGTAAAGCATGGTCACAGGTGGGTCCCTGGGGAGATGACCTGGAAAGGTCTACCTCCCTCTTCTCCCTTTGATGTTTCCCACTACCCTGCCATGAGGAATTTCTCCTGTTATGCTGCCTGCTTGGAGCCATGAGACTATGCATTGAACCCTTTACAAACTGAGAGCCAAAACAGATTTCACCTAATGAGTATGGGGTTGTGTCCCAGTGAAGTCACTAAGACACACACCTCCCAGCCATCATGGACACATGAACAGGCAGCAGGCCCTACTGTGTGAATTGACAGGGAGGCCACCTGGCTTAACCACGTATTGTGACAATGGAAATGTTTCCTGCCTGTGCTTCAACTCAGCCCACAGCTTTGCTTGCTGTACAGCAGAGACTGACAAGAATAGAGCATGGTGATTCTTTTCTTAGTCATTAGCTCTATTCTTAGCTAAATTATGATCCTTTGTCATTTTCATAAATGTCTATGGAAGAGGGAAAAAAGGGACCCAGGCAGTCTCGGCGTCTTGCTTGGTCACATTTATTACGCACGTTAAGAGACCTCCACTAGTCCTTGCTACAGCACAGTTGTCTTTGGGGAAGAGTGGAGTTTAGAAAACTGTGGAAAAGGAACACACAGTAAAGACTGTGTGTTCCTTATTGTGTCAAACACAGGTCATAAGAATGGAAGACACAGAGCAGGCCAGGAGGCAGGGAAGTTCCAGCCCTGAAGTGGGCTGTCAGGTGCTTCATGGTGGAAGTGGTCTGCTGGGCCATGGTAGCTATGCTTCTTTTGGTAGCTGTGGTGCCGTTGCAGGGGGCTCGCAGACCTGAGCAGGGCCCCACGTGAATGCCACTCATGCTCGCTCTTGGTCTCTTCTGGCTTCTGCAAGAGCCTGCCCTGGCAGCCTAGTCCACTCAGGCCTAATGTGTCAGCCCACAGCGCAACACGGTGCTGTGTTTACCAAGGCCTTACTGTGTCAAGGCCAGGCTACCGGGCAGCATCAGTGCTGGGTACCATCACCTTTACTGCCTGTAAAGCTGGGCCGCACCTGTGTACCTCTGGCAGGCAGGATCCTCCTGAGCCCAGTGGAACAGCTAGAGTTCCTATGTAGACCCACAGGCCCCTGCCTGCTGCCTGCATTGCTCTGCTGTCCTTGGACATGTCACGAACATGCTGGCGTCATGTCACTATCAGTTCTCAACCTGGTTGTTCCTGGTGTGCCAGGGATCCTCCTTCTTGTACCATCAAAGTGCCCTCTTCCAACCCTCACAGAATTAAGCAAGGAATAATGAATGGCTAGGCCCTTCTGCGAGACCAGATGGCAAAAACCCACTGGAACAGAGTAAGGCATCCAAAGCCCAGAGGACTCTTCTCCTAAAGGCTGACAGACCTGCTTGAGCAGCTGAGGAGTGCGACAGGAACAGGCACCTCCGCAGGACACTGTCAGAGGCCAGGAAGCTGTGCTGTGCCCCCATGGGCAGGTCAAGGTCCTTTTCTGGGCAGACATGGTGTTCCCATAAGCTTCTGGAGAAACAGCGCACAGCCAAAGAACCTAGTGACAGCATGCCTGACCATTCAGTGTCTCCTCAGAACCCACACTCCCTCTTGCCATTGCAAGGGGGCTCGCAGACCTGAGCAGGGCCCCACGTGAATGCTACTCATGCTCGCTCTTGGTCTCTTCTGGCTTCTGCAAATTTTACTTCATTTAAATAGTAGCTAATCCTGGTGTCCTCAGAGCCGAGGAGCCTCTGGGTGGTGCCATGAGAGAAGAGACAAAGAGGACCAAGGGGGGAGTAAAGACTGAGAAGTAAAAAGAGCGACAACTAAAGAGACAAGCAGGGGGTCTTCGGGGTGCACAGCTGCTGCGGAGACGCCCCTGGTGCTACGCAGACAACCAGCCACTCCTTTTCCATGGCTGGAGGGGCTCTGGTATCCTCCCGCGGTGGCAGAGACATCTGGGAGGAGTCTCCTTTGCCAGGTAAATGGTATGCGAAGGCAAGACGGCGGTTTCCTGTCCAGGAGGGCACGGATTCTCTGGAACTGCCCGCAACACAACAGTGCAAGGTTCAACTAATCTCTTTTTCTATTAAAAAGCTGGCAAGGCCAGACCATGTCTAGCTAAGTCAGAGATGCTCCAGGGTGCAAGGCAGCCAGCACTGTCAGAGCAGGGCGACACCTGGTGATGGCAGACCCTGATGCCCAGGCCGGCTGCTCCTTCACCTTTCTGCTGTAGCCACGCCGTCCGCTGCGCATTCGGGGATGCCGGGCTCAGGTGTCAGCTGTGTTTACCTCTTTGGAACAGAAGTAGTGCACGACCACTCCACTGGGGTATCTTGCGAATGCACTGCAGGGAGGGAAAAGATTCGGGAACGAGCGTGGATGACACAGACTGCTCCCCCAGCACCCAGGAGCCACCCCAGAAGTAGTCCACCCCGACTCCAAGGGACAGCTGCCCCAAGAGTAGGTTCCTGGTGATCATCCCTGGTAAGGAACTCAACAGAGGATGAGCTGCATGAAGGTCAAGTGTGGGGAGATATTTCCATCATTTTTCCCCCCAGTACCAATCCAGTACTATAGGAGTACTCTAAGTTGTATTCCCAGGATTTTTTTCTTTTTTTTTTGGTACTAGGAAGCAAACTCGAGACCTTGTGCTTGGCAGGCAGGCTCTTGTACCTCTGAGGTATCTCCCCAGCCTCTCTCAAGCTTTTTAAAAAAGTTTTTAATTTTTTAAATTATTTCTAAAATTTTGAGATAGGACTCGCTACATAGCCCAGGTAGAACATGACTTGGAAGGAAATATTTCCTATTAAATAATCAGTGTAGACTGGTATAGCTCAGGGACAGAGTGCTTGCCTAGCATGCATAAGGCCCAGATCTAATCCCCAATATCACATGCACATGTGCGTGCGTGCGCACACACGCACACACACACACACACACACACACACACACAGACGCACGCACAGAGTTCAGTCCTAGCTCACAGGAGGCTGACAATGCTCAAGACAATAAGCTTCAGGCTAATTCTAGCAAAGGACAGTGAGTTATGTCTTTGGAAAGGAAGGAGGCTGGCTACAGCATGTCTTAGTGCTGTAAGATGCCAGCTCAGGAGCTTGTTCCAGGTCTGAGACAGCGGGCTAAAAATAAAAGATCTCTTGTATCCCTTTAGACTCATCCTTAAAAAATAAGGACTTCTTGCCCACAACTGTCTCTCTCACACAGCAGCGACATCATTATTTCTGCTACAAGGAAAGATCTTTGGGCCACACATGCCATGTATTTCAATTCTCAAGGCCCACTGCCAATGGACAGCATGGCCTGCCCTCTGCATGCTCAAGAAGCAGAGGTAGGGCTGGGGAGATAGCTCAGTAGAATAAGTGCTTGCTTGGCAAGCACAAGGTCCTGAGCTCAATCCCTGGTATCAAGAGGAAAAAAAAAAGCGATTCTCTTTTAGGGGCTGGGGAGATAGTTCAATAGAGTAAGTGTTTGCCTGGGCATGAGTTCAATCCCTGGTTCTGCAAAAAAAAAAAAAAAAAAAAAAAAAAAAAGGAGAAGAAGTAGTCAGGACAGAAGCTGCGCCTTCCCCTTGGATTCCCTGAGCACTGCCTGACCCCAGAGAGCACCCTTCACACTCAGAAGCTGCGGGCAGAGGTGACTCACCTGTTCCCGATCTTCTTCTTGCACACCATGCACACTTTCTCCTCTGTGATGATGCACTTCACCTGCTGGTGCAGAATACGCTCTTCCTGCACCTGGAAGAGAGTTTGGGGGAGAAGCTCCAGGCCCGTGCCTACAACAGAAGGCAGAGGTCAGCAGCACTTCCCCTCAGTCCAGGTTCTGTGTGGGAACACCTCCACTTAAATGTCAAGCTGACTGCTGGGTCAGCCTGTGCTACACTGACCAGGTATGTAAAGCTCTGCCTTGCTGGGAATGGCCCATGTGGGAATCGTCATAACATGAAATAAAGCCACCCTGGAGTCTGGAAGGCCCGTACCCTCAGGAACTCGGCATGGAGGAGGTTCTTGAGCACTTGATTGAACCGTTTCTTTTGTGCATTTTCTTCCAACACCCTTTCCAGAAAGATGCGGATGTCATTGATCTGCGTGTTTGCTGGGAGAAGGTTGATGGCCTAGGGACAGGAACAGAAGTGGGATGGGCTGAGGCAGCACAGGAGTGAGACTTGGAAAGCACTGAAAGCCAAGTGCTCTCAGGCCTTGGTCCCTCTTCTCATCCAGTGCCCCCCAGTCTCCCAAGGCCCTCCATCTGACCTTGGTGGTGTCCAGCTTGCTATGGTGTAGCTCAAGGACCTGCAAGGCAGCCTGGAGGTTGGCTTGCGGTTCCAACAGTTCCAATTTCATTGGCCCAAGGCAGTGAATACTGGGGGGCGAAAGGTACATCCGAAGCAGGGATAGATACACCTGTCTCACACAGACACAAGTCACACACATCAGTGGACAGGAACCTGGCCCGACTGAATGTGCCTGAAGATTAGGGCAGTTAGTCTACAGCAACAGGACTTGGAGAACATTCAAAATTCATCATTTCAGGGTTAAAAAATTCATCACTTCTACCTTCTAAAATTTCACGAAAGTTACACAGCCAAGTGAGGGTGTTAAAGACTACTTTTTCTCCTGGGAAGAATCTAACTTTATCACATTTATAAAATGCTAATGCTGTAAAATAACTGAAAAAGATGGCTCATTCTCTTTGACTTTGGAAGCTGAGACCCTGGCCATCCCTTGGCAGGCAGGGATTATTCCTAAATGGAATACATTTCTTGCTGGTTCCAATAGCAGTGCTGTTTGGTTTCTCCACCACGGTACTCAACATTTGAGGCCAGGTAGTACACACTGGTCAGCAACTCCTTTGGCCTCTACTGCCTGGATTCTAGCAGCATCCCTGTCCCAAGTCATGACAATCACAAATGTCTGAAGACACTGACAAACATCTGAGGGCCAGACCTCTCATATGTTCTTTCTCAATTGGCTGACCACATAAATGTTTTTTTGAGACAGATTCTCACTACCTAGATCAGGGTGGCCTTGAACTCACAGTGAAACTCTATAGTCTCAGCCTGCAGTGTTAGGATTATAGGCCTGCACCACCACGCCTAGCTAAAAAAATCTTTTTTGGATACAGGGTATTGTTCTCACTATGTAGTTCAGACTTGCCTTGAACTTACTATGTAGCCCAGGCTGGCCTTGAACTTGCAAAGATCCCTGCCTCTGCCTCCCAAGTGTTAGGATCACAGGTATATGCCTGGTCCACATTAAGTTATTATACAAATCTTAAGAGTAAAGGAAAAGGGGTGCTATTAATAATCACTTGAATGACAACAGATATAAGCCAGAACTACCCGAAGTGAACCAGGACAGACGGTCTCCCTGCCTCTTCCTCAAACACACGCAAAACTCAAGGTGCTGCCCTAGGCCCTGTGCCACCTAAGGACACACTGACGGGATGAAGTCTGCTTAAGTGACAAGAATGCACATGTGCTCCCCAGGCCAGGGCCACTACTCACATCTTTGTTGCCGTCCTTGCTTCGGTCATAATGTTTGTGGCAGTACCTGCAAGGAAAAAAACGGTGAGCGCAGGTGAGGGGCTAGAGCAGGGTAACAGACTCCAGGCAGCCACCTGAAGATCATAAGATGGCCAAGACCAGGGCAGGTGTGGAAGACAGGCCGTACGTCTGTAGTGATGTGGGGAGCTGCGGGCAGACACCTCGAGTCAGGCTGACTTACTCCTCTGCCATCCTCGTGTCCTTCAAGACATGGACATAGATGAAAAGAGCTTGCTCATGCTTCCCCATGCGCCCCAGCAGGAGTGCGCGCTCTTCTAGCAGGCCTAGGAGGAAGAAAGAATAAGAGTCACTGTCATCACTGCCATGAGGGCTGGGGACGGAACACTGGGGCAGGGTGCAGGCTTAGGGGTGCAGACAACTTAGCACAGGCAAGGCCCTGGACTCAATCCACAGCACCAGAATAATAAAAATGAAATGAGAGTAAACAGGAAAAAATGACTACATTTTTTACAGGAGAGAGGCAGCTATTTTAGGAGATATATATTCCACCTTTTTAAGATCACTTTTAAATGGTAACAACACCAACAACAAGGCCTACACAAGGCAGACACCCTGGGAAAGGAAGTGAGCACTTGTGCGAGCACTCCGAGCTCATACGTCAGATCGCCATGCCTTTTTCAGATGAATATGCCAGATTACAAAAACTGCTAACCAACGAACATGGCCAAGAACATGCTCTGAAGCAAGGAACAGGTTTCAACACAGCTACCAGTTAGCATGTGGTTCACACCCCACAAAGAGACCTCGCTCAGCCATGGTACAAAAGCGAGTCTTCAGAGGTGCCTGAACAGGAGAGGGCCTGAAAGCCTGGTTTCCTCAGACTCACCTTTGCAGAGGAAAAGGGACCAGCAGAAAGGGGCAGGCCAAGTTCTGCAGGACTTTGAGCTTAGCAGCTTCTGGCTATAAGCTAGACACTCACCATCAAAAGGAAAATCACAGATAAGCCGTCCTGGGTCATAGTGGCCGGAAATCTCCAGGAACATGAGCAGCTTCTGCCGGTACTCTCCTAGCTCCCCACCTTCCTCTCCAGCAGGAACTGGGGTTTTGCCTTTAAGGAGCACCAAGTCAACAGGAAAGGAGCTGGGGGCTGCGATGTGGACTCAGCAAGTGAGTGTTGCCACCACACAGAAGGGCTTCTACTTTACGATCTCTGTGGCCCCAAACAACAGCTTACAGTGAAAAAAGGCTGAACAGAAACACTGGTAGGTCAACCAGTTTCTTGTCAGCACGGCTGTCATCAGACAGAGATGTCCCTTCTGTCCACCCCTATGGACAATTCTCAGAGATGGCCATACCCAGGAAAGCCCCCCCGCCCCCGAGTCTCATGTGCTGGGCCTGGGCCACCAGGGATCCAGCTTCCCGAAGGCACTCCCTGCTGCCTCCCATTCCCCCACCCCCGCACCGTTTTGACCAGCTTCAAAGGCCAGGGCTACGGCGCTGGGGGCGCTGGGGGCGCTGGTACCTGCAGGACAGGACAGGAGGTACTCCTTCATCAGCCCTTGCACCTTCTCGCAGTACAGCTGGATCAGGCGGTTGTGGAAGCAAGAGCCTGTCTCCTCCCACACATGGATAATGTGCTCCTGCAGGAGGAACGGGGCTGTCCAGCTGCTGCCCTCCCCGAGTGACCCAGACTCCCGGGCTCCCTCATGATTTTAAAGCCCAAAAGGACCTATGCATATTATCCTCTACCCAAGCTGCCAAGATTCCCAAAGGCCAGCTCTTCGGAAACCAAAGGGAAACCCCACAATCCAAACAAGCAATATTAGGAACTATTCTGTTCAATTTCCAACCTCAAATCCTTTTAATTTTGTCCTATAAGCCCTCAAACTCTTACATTAGTCCCTGTAATTAAGGTTAAATGTATGTATTTTGGTGCTTAAAACCTATCTGATTATCCTGGGCTCACAGCATAGTTTGGCTACATAAATGTGACTGATTCTTTTCTAAAGTATTCTTTTCTTGCTCTGTAGTTTACTATAGTCAGAAGGTATCATTAACAGTAACATTTCCATTTGGGTTTCCTATATCTCTTTTTTTCGGAGGAAGTTGAAATAACTCTTTTCCATACATTTCCACAAGCCCCAAGTGACACAAACTCAGAACTGTCTGATAACTGAACCCCATGGTCCTGAATCCTGGGTTTCAAGTTTTTTAGGCACATCAAAAAATATCTTACCAGATAAGGAACAGCCAGACTCCTAAAATTCTCTATTAAGAAGCCAAGCACTCGATCTCGGGGTAGAGCCTCCACCTCTGGAAGATCTTCAGTAAATATCTGTCAGAACATGTCAGAATTCTCAGAGCTGACCACTTGACTGTAGTTCTACTGAGCCCCTTGGGTAGGGGGGGCAGACTTGGAGGGGAGGGTTCAGGAGAAGCAGCTATAGCTGCTTAGTGTGTAGAAACTGGGCCACAGATCTCACAGCCCCACGGCAAACTACTCTATTCTGCTGAGTCACAAGGAATGGCAGAAAGCTAACCTCCCAGAGCCCCAACTGTGGCTATCCCAGGAACAATCAAGACCCAACCCCAGGGACCCTGAGACCCACCTTCAGGCCATCTTCCGGGAAGTCTCTCAGCACCCACACTGAGTAGGAAAAAATCAGATGCAAGTTTTCTGTGCCTAGAGGAAAGCAAGGTTGTCAGCACTAGAATGGGGCCTGTCTAATGGGACGGGGCAGGCAGGAGTCCAGCTGGTCCAGAGCTCATGTCACAGACAAGATAGTCTGTTGCAGCACTGGGTACTTGGGGCTGCTTGCCCTCCTGGGCTGGCCACATGCCAAGGGGGTGGAAGAACGAAGTGGGGTGAGCACAAGAGAAGGGACTGACCAGCCAGCTAGAGAGAGAATAAGCCACCCCTGCTGATTTTGAAAGGTGACTTACCCAGGTGCTGCAGGTACTGCACTGTCCTCTCGTGGCCCTTTAGAGGGGAGTTCGCTTTCTTGGACTGGTCCACTAGCACCTGTAGAGCTGGCCACAGAGCCCGAGAACAAGGTTGTGAGAGAGATGCATCTCTTTGTGGGTTTCACATCAGGGACTCTAGATTCCCTCCCCCCTCCTCTAGTACCTTTCTCGTGGAGCCCCTTCTTTTCATACAGGATTATTAGCTCGCTGTACTTGTGAGCCTTCTTTAACACATGCTCGCTCTCCTCGATGTGGCAATGATTATTCTCCAGGCGCAGCAAGGGGGCCACCAGGGCCACGTTTGTCTAAGGATGGGCATGGGAGAACAGGACTTCAGTAGAAACTGTTGCCTGGGGAGCCCCACCCTGTCCTGGCCCCAGCCTGCTCTAGATAAAGGCCAAGAAAGTAACACAAGTACAAGAGAGCAAGGACCCAGAGGGGTGGGGAACTAAAAGAACAAAGATGCATTAAGTCCATGAAGAATGTGATTGTTCTGCACTGCAAATGTGTACTAATAATAAAATTTTTGGAGGAGGAGGAGAAGCAGAAGGAGCACTGGGTACTCGGGGCTGCTTTGCCCTCCTGGGCTGGCCACAGTAGCAGGAACAGGAGTGGCAATGGCAGGGGCGGCAGCAGCAAACTCCCCTTTTAAGACAGGTAACAGCTTCAAGAGTACACCCTTCTGTAAAACATGTCTCAATGTCATATAGGGAAAAGGAGACACCTGCTTTGAGAAATTACTGTCCCCACTGACCCCGTAGCACCAATCTTAATCTTGCTACAAAAGAACAGCCCCTGTAAGAATCTTAGGTTAATATTTTAGTATTTTCCTTATCCTCTCAATTCCAAGAATTTCATAGGCACAGGCCCAGCTGATTAGCTCCTATCATCAGAGGCTTCTTAGTGGCATGTCCCCTGCAGTGTAGCATTTGCTCCACAACCCTGGAATTCCAGGGCCAGGGCGCCTGAGGCCCCTGGCCACTCACGTGAAGGTAGCACTTGAGCAGGGTGGTATCGATGATCTGCAGCAGCTTCTTCTTGGATTTGATGGTGGGCGTGCCTTCCATGAGTGGGGAGGTGCTGGACTGGTGGTCAGAGCCGTTCAGCTTCTTCACCAACTGACTTCGTTTCTGCAAAGGCCAAATATGTGGGGTCAGGACTGAGTCAGCTTTCTTCTGTCACTCTAAGCTACAGGGTAACTCAGAATATCTCCAAAGCAGCTCATGCCTATCAATCACAATCATGCATTAATATTCAGTTTTTCAGGGCTGGGGAAGTAGCTCAGGGGCATAAGTGCCTGCCTGACAAGCACAAGGTCCTGAGTTCGATCCCTCACAAAACAAAATAAAATACTGAGTTTTTCTAAGGAACCAAACTAATGGCTGCCAAACTGCCAGATACAATGACAAAATTTATCTATTTGTTTTCAAGATCAGCCTTTGCCCATTCTTATCTTTTTTTTGAGATAGGGTCTCTCTATACAATTCAGGCTGGTTTTAAACTCACTATGAAACCCAGGCTGGCCTCAAATGTGCAGTGACCCTCCTGCCTCAGCCTCCTGAGTGCTGGGATTATAGGTTCTGCTACCACACCCCACTTGCCTATTCTAAGTTACGTATGTGGAATCAATCAGTTTACATTTTTTCTTGCATTTAGCAAAGTCCCCAGTCTCAGATGTTTTACTCTTTCTCTAGCACAATCATGGTGTTAGTTAACTGCATGTATTCCTAGTATCAGTGCAGAAAACCAGGAGAGTGTATGCATATGATTAAAGGGCTCCCCACAACACCACAGGCCTTGGGGCAGGTCACAGTCCAGGAACCTTTCTCACTTGACCCAGGGATGTTCAGTGTGCAAGCAGAGGTCAGCGTGCACACTTCTGGCAGCCTGCTAGCCTCAGCTGGATACCCGGGAGCCCAATGCGGAGACTACCACACTCGGGTATGCCCATCAGACCTACAGGCACACAGTGATCCAGATTCAGGGAATAGAAGGCACCATTACATTTTTTCTAGGACACTTCTCGTGTCTACAGCGACCTCTTAGGTAGGCAGAACACTTACAGAAAAAGTATTTGTGCTGTCTCCAACCCTGAATGGCCCCCAGGAACTAAACAAGAGCCTTATGTAAGACACGTCAGGTACAGGAACCTAATAACCCTACCAATGCAAACATTAAAAGCCATAACATGTTGAGACAAACAGTACAACAGGTACAAAACAGGTAAATCAGGAACCAAAGGAGAGGTAAGGGGATTTAAGAAAATAAACTATAATGTGCACATTAACTATTCAGTAAGACAATTGTAAATTGCATGAATTACAAACATGTACTAATAAAATAAAATAAAATGAATTTTGACATAACCAAACTCAAAACAAAAAGAGCCAAGCCTGTATGACAGAAACTGCAGGTTAGATTAGGAGACATCAATGGACACTTTAGTTTTAATGTTGACTTTAGAATTTTACTTAACTGCCCATAAACTAAAAAATGATTTTAATTACATATATCTCAAAAAGCATATTATAGGAGAATATCTGTAAATAAGAATTTTCTCAATATATTGTTTAATTTGAAAAAGTAAGCTATAAAACAGAATTTATAGTTTGATATGCATTTGTGAAAAATAAATCAGTAAAAGTACATAAAAGTAGCAGGACTTGGTGGTTTACTCTTACAGTTCCTGTACTCTGGGAGGCTGAGGCTGGAGGATCTCAAGTTTAAGCTTAGCCTGGGAATGCAGTGATTTACTGAGTCTCTGTACCACAATTTAGAAATTAAAAAAGGGGTGGGGGTGACATGTGGCTCAGTGCAAAGGCCCTGGATTAAATCCCCAGTACTGCAAAACATAAATACATACATACTGAAAATAAAGTTAACAAACAAATACACATAGAAGTCTAAAAAGGACAACACAGCCCAATAAGTAAACTATTAGTAAACTTAGTACAATAAATAAACTTATTATAATAAGTAAACTATTAGTTACTTACTTTGAGGGTAGCTATATAGCAATTTGTATTTCTGTTTAGTACTTTTCTGTTTTCACAGAGCCAGTATTTTTCCCATAATTATGTATGATATTAAAAAGTTTGTTTTAAAAACATTTAGCTCTCTTCTACGAACTAAAATATGCTTGGTAGGTCCTACAATAGTTTAATATGAATTTACTAGGAATTCCATAAATTTCTTGGTGTGAAGATTTGGCAAAACATAGCTCAATGGTACTGTTAACCTGGGAGACTTCAGCAGCATCCATTCATAGCATACTGCAGCGTTCCTCAAGGCCCGAGATCCAGGCTCCAGAGAAACAGGAATGAAGCTTCAAGCGAGGTCTTCCAGCCCCTCATGGTACCTACCTGTGTCAGGTAGTCAATCAGCGCTAAGTGAGCCTTCTCCAGCTCAGCTCCCGAAAGCACTGGCAAGGGGTTAGGGTACTGCAACTGCTTCCTGTAGTCTGTGGGCAGCAGGTCGGGGTACAGGCCCATTACATGGGTGGGATCTACAAGAAAGGCAAACGCGAGTCCTCCGCAAAGGAGCCCAACAAGGATAAAACAGGATGGTTACAATAGCAAAGTAACCTCCAGACTGATTCTTTTCTTTCTCTTTATTTTCTTTTTTTGAAAGGAATGCTTCTGTGTTCAGAAAGACTCATGAGCTGTGTTTATAATTTAAATATTATATATACATTTCACTAAAACATCATAGAAATGGCATGACTATCTTCCAAGACAGACATCCACAGAATTAGAAATGAATGTGTATCAACTTTCTAAAGTGGAATATACAAAAATTCCAAGAAAAAAATGGATGATATTGAAATGTAAAAGATCAATACTGTTTATACGTCAGAAAGTATTATGCAGGGACTGGTTTCAATCCCTAGTGTGCCCTGCGGGCCCCACTCCAGGGCACGCTGACATGGTGACTGAGGCTGGGCATAGTGGTATTATAGGCAGTGGAGTTAGCTAGAAATATTATAGGCAGTCAGATAGCGTCAGGCACTCGCAAGAGATAATACAGGTCAAGGTGTCTGCAACTCTGGCAGTGACTGGAGGCCCCTGCTGTGAACCGGACCTAGAGGCCAAACAAATACTAAAAGAGTAGCATCTGGGATTGATATTCTAACTAGGTAACAATCACCTGAAAAGACCCAAGTGAGTCACTAGCCCAACCCTGAGGGGAAGAGACCCTGTTCTGTGTTCATGCCAGCTTACTCCGCTTCCCCATTTGGTCCTGGGCCTAATCAACTTGACCTGAGCAAAGGTGCTTGTAATCCCATTGGTTGACCATAGTTTTGTCCCACCCCACATCCATTTAAGTGAGATCCCCTTCTTCACTACCTTAGCCCCACATGGTTTTACACTATAAAAGTCCCTAAAAGAGACAGCTTCCCCAGACAACCCCCTCAGGCCCCCTTTTCTCCCTCTCTGGCAGAAGCTTTTCTTTCCAATAAAGTTTCATCCTCAACCTCCGTTTGTTCCTAAAATTCATTCTTCAGTTTTAGAGAACACGAACTCATCCACGTCAGGTCACGAGTTTACTTCTCTGTATCAGTGGCACAGCTGTAACCCCAGCTCTTGGGAGGTTAAAAACAGAATCACCACAAATCCAGTCTGTATAGTGAGACCCTATATACTCTGCACTCCATACATAAAAATAGTAACAATAACCAAAACAAATATTAGTTAAAAAAAAAATAAAACCTGGGCAACAGGCAAGAGAATGTATTTGTAATATACATGGGAAAGGTTAATGTGTTGATTATACAAAACCAGGCTGAGGGGCCAGGGAGATGGCTCAGCGGAATAAGTGCTTCCCTGACAAGCGCAAAGGGCTGAGTTCAATCCCTGGCTCCACAAAAAAAAAAAAACAAAAAAAAAAAACAGGCTGAGGATGCAGCTTGGTGGCAGAGTGCTTGCCTGGCATACACAGGGCAGTGGGCCCAACCCCCAGGCCACAAGCAAGACGTGTTGATTATATAAAACAAATTTACACAAACTGGTAATGAATTTAAGATTTTGATTGGACAGAGGAACTGACAAGAAAAAGAGAAAAATAAGCTTTGCTACATTAAAAATACCAAGTCAGGGCTGGCAAGATAGCTCAGCAGTCTAAAGCGCCTCTCAGGGACCGCGGTTCGAGCCCCAGCACATGCTATGCCAGCCCCTCCCCCCAGGGCGGGTTGAGCTGACCCCCCCCACCCCCGTAAAAAAAGAATCCGTGATGTGTAGCGAGACACTGTAATAAATAAATGAATTTAAAAATAAAAATAAAAATACCACGTCCGAGGTGAAATTTTCTTTTTTACTCTTCAGAATCCCTATAATCTCATGGCTGCTGAGACAAACGGATGCCCCCCTGCCATGAGGACTGCTGACGCTGAGCCCCTGAGCGGCCTCGCTGCTGCCTGTGGCGACGTGCTCGGCGCCACTCCCACTTCTTTCTGGGCTCTTTCCTACGCAGGAACAATGTGAAGCACCTTCTTGTACTGCCCTGGGACTCTGCCAAGAAGCCTAAGTGTGAGTGCTCGAAACTGGCAGGGGGACAGAGGCCTCTCTCTCCACGCTGAGCTGCCTGCAGCCAGACTTGGCGCATCCCAGAGTCCAGTCGTCCCCAAGTCTAGTGGTCACCTCCAAGCCTATGAAGCCCGCGTCTGGTCATTAGCACTATCCTCATCCGAAGTGCTCGCCCAGACCTGTCTGCTGTGACTACTGCCAGCCTGGTGGGACACAGGCACCTGTGGGGCCCAAGTGGAGCAAGCTGAAGCACCTTTGGGCTCCAAGTCACGGGATATGGCTAGGAGACCAATGTCCAGCCACAGGCACCTGTTCCCTGCTCCTCCAACTCATCCATCCGTCCTGGGTACCCTTTAGTAAAATAGAGAACACAGCATTATCATTTTCAGCACTGGCAAGTGGACATTTAGCAACACCGCTTCTATCTGTACTGCTGAACAAGATTCACCACCATCAGAACTTTCCATCATACTATGAAACTCTGTACCCAATATCATACCAATAAACTCGGTACCCAATCAGGGAGGTTGCTCCTCCCGATCCCAGCTCCTGGTAACTTCTGTTCTACTATAACAGGGTATATATAGGTGGCTGTAAATACCCTGACTACTACAGTTATGTTTTCCAAATTGAATTACATAATATAGCTTATATTGGTTAGCACAATGTCTCAAAGTTCATCTATTTTGTGGCATACAATGGAAAACATTTCATCAGTGGGAGAACAATGGCAGTATTAGGGGACACTGTATCTATCAGTCTGTGTGTGATTCTCCCTAGCTTGTTTAATGTTTGGCCAAAAGCAAGAGTCTCATAGCAGGAGAAAAAGCCTTAACTATATACAAAAACTTAAACCCTACGGAAAGGTGCTGATTTAATGCAAGCAGGGGCTATCTAGTAGCTTCAAGGACCATGATGTTTTACACTAAACTGATCCATCTGGGGAAGCTGACAGTACAAATGAAGCCAAGGTTTCCCCATATCAGTATTTTTTGTCTCATAAAAAATATTTAAGAGCCAGCCAAGTACCTCAATGGATTAGGGGTTGGGGGTTCAATCCCCTGGGCCGGCCCCGCCCTCTGGGCAAGCTGAGAAGGCAATTGAGACTGGGTACGGTGGCGCACACCTGTAATCCCAGCTCTTAGGAGGGTGTAAACAGGCAGATCACTAGGAGTCTGATCTAGCAGTGAGACACTGGACACCCTGTAGACCCTTCCCTAAAATACAAAATATAAATTTATACACACACACACACACACACACACACACACACACACACACACACACACACAGTATTCAAGTTAAGTCTTGTTTTGTTTTCAGTGAAACAGATTTCTAGATGTATCAAATATCCTCAGAGATTAGTATCTAAAAGGAACAAGCATAGCTCTAGGGTTTAAGACCACAAAGGACTGGGGTTTAAACCCAAGTGGGGATTTAAATGTCCTAATATTGCTTCTACTTTTATATGTGCTCTGCACAAAGTCACACAGGCAACAGCCTTCACATGGTCCCTCTAACCTTGTACTTTCCCATAAGCCCTGGTACTTCTCATGGCCACATACAAGGCTCTGTAGCCTTGTATACAAGGCTTCTATACTGCAATACATTTTTTTTAAAAGGGTCTTAGTTATTTTTGTCATTCCTGAAACAAAATACTCAACACCCACAAGTTAAAGCTGAGAATTTATTTTGGCTCACAATTTGGAGAGGTTCAGTCCACAGTCAGTTGGTTCCAAGGTAGAGAACATGACAAAGGAGCATTGCAGAGGAAAACTAGTTCATGGCGAGGCAGGCACAAAGCAGCAAGCCGCAAAGCAGTTAAGACTCCCTTTCCCTCTTATCCCATCCAGGCTACAAGCCTTATGGGTGCTGCCACCCACACCCAGGGTAGGCTTTCCATTGTCCACACCCAAAACTACACTAAACCCACAGTAGACTAATTAAGTACCACACACTCTAGATCCCAGTATCATATGCCCTAAGTCCAGGCAGTTCAAAAGGCCCCACCTCTGTGTAGATGAGGCTTTGGGGGACATCTAGATAGAAACCATGTTATGGTTTGTGTGTAATTGTCCTCCCAAAGCCTCATGCAGTCATTGGGATGCGGTTCTAGAGTTTGTGATTAATTCATGATCCAATGCTGGGATTATGGGCATGAGTGCTATTCATGCCCTGGTGGGTAATCTGCATTACAATGTGAGGAGGGGAGAGAAGCTTGCTAGAAGCCACAGCTACTGCCCCTCATTTTGCTCTTTTGCTGTTTTCTGCCACCATGAAAGGTGGCTTCTGCCCTGTGCTGCTCTGCCTTGGAGCCAGCGGAATACGGACTAAAACCTCCACTAACTGTGAGCTAAATAAACCTTTCCTTCCTTAATTCTGGGAGTTGGGTATAAGACAAACCATAACAAAGGGTATCATAGGTATTAGGTGTGGGCTATCAGAAAGGGATTTAGTCTCTCTACTAAATTCTGGAAGGAAACTTGTAAGTGAACAGAATACAGCAGAAGAGACAGTCACAAATGGCCTGAGGCTTCTCTTTCTCAGAAATGCCAGCTGCTACGCAAAAGGACACTCAAGTGGTTCTTTGGACAGATCCATCTGGACAAGAACAAAGGTCCCCAGCCCCAATAATCAGCCAGGAGAATGAGCCAGCAAGAGTGGAACCTCCCAAATCCCTGCTCAATAATATAAAGAGAGATAACAGATGTCTGCTTCTTCGAGCCACTAAGTTTCAGGGTCATTTGTTACATGCATTAGATAATTAACACACTGGTAGGGGCAATTTTTATTGAGGACACAGTCTTGGGGAGGTGGAAGCCACCAAAGAGGTGGCTATGCCTGAGGACTGCCCAGCCTGTCTGGCTACACAATGATTGCTATCCTGCTTCCTGCCAGGAGCACCGCCAAAGCTGTTCCCAAGCCTGGCCTCCTAGCAGCTGTATGGCGCCTCCAACTGCCAACCCCGTGACGTTCCAATATACCCTGCTTTACTGCTCAGATTCTGCTTAGGGTATCCAGAACTGGCATCCTTATTCACAAAAAAGAAACTGAACAGGTATAGCAGTTACCACAGGGCATTACAAGCCAGGATTGAGGGACAGTGGAAGAAAAGGCAAAGCAAAGGGAGGAGGAAGGACAAGACTACAGTATGATTCTGAAGAAAACCAAGCACATATAGATTCACTCACATTAAGCAAAACTGGACCATGCAGAAATATCAATGGACTCCACTTCATCTACACAGCAGCACTGTGAGGGCAACACCTTTTGCAAAGGGGGACTCAGATGCCCAAGAGGTCCAGAAGCCCCAGCTGAGCTCAGGCTGGCCATTGCCCATGCACCTGTTCACATCCAGGTGCCAACAGACATCTTAGGATGCTAAGGAAGGACTTCGTAGTGTTGTCATATGTTGGCTCTAGAATGTGACCTACTGCTAAATCCAGGGCCTTCTGTCTAGGACAGCATTTCATAGATACTATCTGATCAAGTACATACAAGTTCTGAAAATTCCAAGTCTGTTTATGGATAAGACCAGATCATGACTACAGACAGGTACTGTAGCCACTGAAACATCTTGCTAGGCACGAGGATCACAGATGAGGAGAGTTAGACCTCTCCATTTTCAGAAGTCTGCTATCACTGCTCCCCAACCTGCCTGGTCTATAGAATTCATAAGCTCCCATCCAAAGCCACACCTGCGGTTACCTGTGCCAAGCTTAGCAAAGACCTGCATGGACTCATCAAAGCGCTTCTGGCAGAAGAGGTTGAAGGCATACAAGTTCTTGATGTGATGGATTTGTTGCTGCTTTTCACTGTCGGAATCATCTTTCATTTCCTAACAAGAGAACAAAACAGGTTAAGTGCTTACTGACCCAACAAACACATATTCAGCATGCTCTCGGTGGCATATCTTAGAAGCCACAGAAGCTCAAGCCCACACAGCCCCAGTAGGTATTTGCCCCCAGGGATATGGTCTAACCACAAGTAGCCACACAACTAAGATACACCATGGCTTTTGCAAACAGCCTAAGCAGTACTCCTGAAGACTTCCAAGATCATGCAAAAAATGAGGAAAGAGAAAGACACTGTCACAGGGCTGAGGACACTAAGCATATGTGACAATTAAATGCAACGCAATTTCCAGATTTGATTCTGGAACACAAAAAAGGACAGTAATGGAAAAAACTAGTCAAGTCCAAATAAAGTCATAAAATTAGTTTTAAAACAAAAATGCTAAGTGAGACAGGGTAAGTACGATGGCAGAAGTAGTCTGAGCAGGGACCAAGCCTGGGGCAATAGGGGTGAGCTGCAGCTAGCCATGTGCACCAGGCAGGGGATGGAAGGGAGGGAAGAGGAGATGTGCTCATGGGAAAGGGGACAGGCATGTACAAACTTTGAAATGACAGAGAACATGGTATGCTCAAGAAAAATGACATCCGGTGAGATCTACAGAGTTGACAAAGACCTTACTTATAGCAAAAGCTCAATAAATGAGTTGATTACAGCCTTGTTTCTTTTGATCACCTTTCCCCCTTATATAACTTTTAGTCAATCTTTACCAAATCTAATTTACTCTTTACCTCTCAGTTCCCTTCTTCCCTTCCCTATGGCTACCTGAGTCTAGCCACTGTCAGCGTATGACTGTGCTTATTCCCACACATAGCCCAGGCTGCCTTTGAACTTGGGATCCTCCTGCCTGAGTCTGCCTATGCAGGGATTACAGGTGTGCATCCCCACCCAAGCTTAAAAATTAACTTTTTTTTATTATCTTCATCCAAATTTAAATTCACTATCTACTTTAGGCTAAGAATGACGTCTGTTGTTTCCAGAAATCAAATGCATCTTCTACAGATTATAATAGTCATCAATGATGATGTTTTTAAGAATAAGACCTATGGGCCAGGGAGATAGCTCAGTAGAATAAACACTTGCCTGGCAAGCACAGGGTCCTGAGTTCAATCCCCAGTATTGCAAAAAAAAAAAAAAAGAATAAGACCTAGACCCTAATGGTCAACTCCAAAATGGCTGCAGGCCATGGGAGCTCCACCGGAACAAGGACACAGTCACTGCTTTGCCTCGAGCACTATGTCACGCAAACATAAAGGAGAGTAACGGCTGTGGTTTCAATACTGCCCACCTAGCCTCACCCTCCAGGGCTCAAGTGCTGGAGACCAGGTCCCCAGTGCGTCAGTGAGGAAGGATGGTGTGGACCGTTAAGTGATGGGCCTAGTGGAGAACCTTCAGGTGACTGCAGACATGGGATGATCACATACAATTCCTGAGAAGTTCATGAGAAGAGGTTGACATAAAAGGAGCAGCTCCAGCCCTTCCGGTCCTCCCTGCTCCTCTTTGCTGGCCCCAGCTGCTGTGCGTGCCAGGGTGTGCCAGAGCCAAGGGTAGTACTCACCCCATGGATACCGACTGCACTAAGCCGTTTGGACTTTGAGCCTCCAAAACTCAGGTAAATAAACCTTTTTCAGGGTTTATTTGATACTTGTACGTTGTATTTGATACTTGTTATGTGACAGGCTAACTAAAATACAGTGCCAATCATAAATGTCAGACTGCAGCCTGGTTGAATATAACAGCTTAAGGTGGTTTCAGAATACCTAACAGAGGTTCCTCATCTCAACACAGACTTCACCTTTGAAAGAAATCAGAAGGGCCCGCTGTTACATTCAACTAAGCTATAGCATTACATTTGTGACTGTCACTGTACTTGGAATGTGTCCACTATCTTTAATTTTGCAAAACAAAAACAGCTATTTTATTCCTGCATTCAATTTATAGGATACTATTATTATAGCATCGAACCTCCTTTCAGCTCTGTGCTTATTCTACTTGTTCAAAATATCTGTGAACATTCAGCCCTTGTGGGAGTGACTCACCCCCAAATCTTAGGAACAAGACTTACTGCGAGCTGCAGAGCCAATTCAAACTGTTTATCCTGGAGAAGCTGTTGGATCTGAGTTGCCATGGGGACGGGAATGAGTCTCCAAACAAAATGATTGCTAGCCACATAGATAATGTTTGATCTGGAGGCAGAAATAAGATCATCAGTGAAAGATGATGACGTGGGTGATTTTAACCTTGAAACTGCACTGTAGCCACAGTGAAGAAGGAAACTCCTTACCCCCCTGAGGTGATGAAACGTGGCCTTTGCAATTCAATACTCTGGACCAGCAGCCTCGGCTCAAACGTTCGGATTTCCACGTAACGAGGCAACACTGCGATGATGTAGGGAGGCTGGTGTTCTGTGCAAGAGAGAACAGGCTGAGCTATGGTTGCGATGCAAAGCTTTGTGTGACAGACAATTCTGTCAGATGATACAACCTAGGCAAGCCTTGAGGACATGATGCTAGGTGAGATAGGCCAAGTCACAGAGAGACAAATATGGATTGATGCCACTTACAGAAGAGATCTAGAAGGGCCGAAGCCACAGAATTGGAGAGCAGGATAGTGGCTGTCGGGGACAGTTTAGGTATAAGAGCTACTGTTATCCAAGATGAAAAATTCAAAAAATTGGTTGTACAACAATATAAAAAACATATTTAACACTGTTACGCTTAAAAAGGGTTAGGATGATTAATTTTGTTGTTTTTCACCACATTAAAATGTTTCAATGTAAAAAGTTAGTGAAAAGCAAACCACTAGATGGCATAATTACACAGAAATTTAACCTTCAAAACTATACTGTATTCTGTCAGGCATGGTAGAGTACACCTACAGTGGGTGCACTCCCACACTTGGGAGGCTGAGGCAGGAGGATTGCCATGAGTTTGAGGCCATCCTGGGCTACGTAGTGAGTCGTAAATCAGACTATACTACCTAGTAAGACCTTGTCCTAAGAAAACAAAAACAAAAAACTCCACCACAACTACCAATAAAAACGTTCCTTACAGTTTCTCAGTGTGTCTCACTTGCTGTGAGTTTTTATTTCTAAAGTATCTATTTTCTGTTAGATTTTTTTCCCTATTACTTTTGCAATTTATACTTCGAATAACAGTATAAGATCTCAAAGCTAAAAGGGAACAACAAATTAGTTATTTGGGGGCCTTCATATTTCCATTATTTTTACTGTTCTTGCTATTATTATGCTGATATTTTTCTTCTTACCAAAAACTAAAAGAAAATTTAAGGCATGTCATCTCATATTGATTTTTTTTTTCTCTTTTTATGTTGGCCTCATTTTGAAAAGTTAGTATAATTTTCTTCAGTGTTAACTTGTATAAGTACACAAAATTTCTTCATCCTTTTAAAACCTGGCCCACTTATACATGTAAGGAGCCAGAGAAGGCAACATGCTCGATAGCCAGCGTGACATGTGCCAGGACAGCACTGTCTCAGAGACAGGGGCCAAGAATGCCAGAGCAGTGACTCATCCCACCTGAGGCCCAGAGGACTGCAGAGAAAGGGATCGACGTGTCTTTCATGAAGTGCTGTGGAAGGAAGGCCCTAGGACACCATCCCATCTGCCAAACTGCCTCGCCTGAAGAGAAGCCGAGGCTCCCTAGGACATGCAGAAGCCTCCTGGAAGCTCTCAGCTCCAGTTGTTAGTATACACGGTCCTGGGCCTTCTAAAATACCATCCTACTGGCTTACCTTCATTCTGCAATATGGGTCTCTAACCACCACCAGATCACCATGCTTTTATCAAGGCAGGAACCCACTGGCCTCTTGGCCCTTCTCAGACCTCTAGCACCTGGCCCCACCCTGCCCCTCCATCCTGGATACAACTGTTTCAGCAGCTCAGTCCTGACAGTGTCCTCCCACAAATCAAGAAGACTTCCGCACTTTCACTTACTTCTCCAAGGAATCTTTCTGTCTAGAATGCAAGGAAACTTTTCTTGAGGCCAGATTCCAAAGTCCTTACCTATTTTAATCCAGTTTTGTGAGTACAGTGAAACTTCCTAGGTAAACAGTGAACTTCCTTTTCTGAGAAATGCTGAAGTTTAAAGACATCCAAATAAACACCTCAAGCCAGGCCTTGGCTCTTTATCTGAGACATAATCCCTTTTGCTCCAACTAGAGTCCTTCAAGACCCAAGGTAAGTCTGGGTGCTGCACCCCAAAACAGGAAGTAGTAATGCTCATGCTTCTGGAAATCAAGGAACTGCTGCAAAAGTGAGCAGATGCTAATGCTGAATGTGGAGGCACACACCTGAGATCCAAGCACTTGGGAGGCTCAGGCAGGAGGCTCACTACAAGTTTTAGGCCAACCTGAGCCTAAAGGCTTGAGACAGCAAGACCCTGTCTCAAACCTCCACCCCCAAAAAAATGAAAAGAAAAGAGAGGTGGGCAGATGCTTCAGGGCAATGCCTTTTCAGAGGTGGATACCAGAGGCAGGCAGAGCAGCAGAAATACCTGATACCCAAGTCAAAGATGGTCAGCTAACTGTAGTCTGTTTCTAAGCTACAAAAAGTGGCAAAAATAACCATGACATCAAAAGTCCTTCAATAGGGAGATACATATATTATAGGAATAAATGAAGGATTTCCACTAATTTTCAAGTATAGGCTACTTGGCAGAGGACACAATAAAACCACTAAAAAGACAGAATAAAAAGAGCTAAGAAGTAAAATTAGCAGTAGACAAGGACTTCTTGAAACGTACATTTCTTTTCTTTTTGTACGGTACAGGGGATTGAACTCAGGACCCTGCACTTACCAGGCAAGTACTTATTCTACTAAGCTATCTCCCCAGGCCCTACATTTCTATTTATTTCTCTCCCATCGTACACAAAACTTAGCTTCATGCAAAAACCAGACTGTCCTGGTTTTTTTGGTACCGGGGATCGAACTAAGGACCCTGTGCTTGCCAAGCAGACATTTAAGCTGCTGAACTACCTCCCTGGCTCAGCTTGTGATGTTTTACAAGGCCCTGAAATATCACCTACTTCTGTGAAAGGAAGCAAGAGTAAACATAATGTAAAGCAATCTGCCATAAGAATAACACAGCCCAAACCCAAGGGGAAACGGCAGTGACTGCTGGCCTCACCCATGGCCACCGGGATGTCTGTCCAATTCAAGGCACATTTCTGGGTGCAGATCCCCTCTTCATTGAGCACCACAGTGAGGTCGTCTTGACCCACAGCCACTTTTCCATCTGCCAGAGGTGCAACTAAGGGCTCCAGCTGTTTTCCAGTTGGAAAGAGCTCTTTGATAGACCCTTTTCCATCCACCTACAGGAAGACACAGAGTGAGTCACTTGGCTTTCCCGAGCCAGAGGCACAAACAGTATGGAAATGTCCAGACAAAAAAGAGCAGTAACATTCCTTGTTTGACATAAATATCACACTGTTATGACAACTTTTACAACAGTGTAAGACCCATGCTTTAATATAGAGAAAAGCTTCTACCTGGCAATGGATGAGACTGGTGCAGGCATAGATACTTCGCTGGTCTCTTGTAAAATTAAATATAAACTTACCATATGACCCAGCACCCCACTTTGAGGGATTTACTCAAAGGAAATGTAAATTCTTTTTTTCTCTCTTATGTATTTGGTACAGGGTCTACAGGGTCTCACTACATAGGTCAGATTCATAGTGATTCTTCTGTTTTCAGCCTCCTAAGCACTGGAATTATAGGTGCACACTACCACACCCAGTCTCAATCTGTCTCAGTACACCTAGGAGCGGGGCCAGCACAGCACAGCATGCCGGAGATGGAACCCCAGCCACTGCACTCTGCCTAAGCAGGAGCTTTAATCCACTGAGCCTTCTGGCCGGTCCTGTAAGTTTATTATTTTTTTTTATAAGCTTCTGAATGCAAATGTTTATAGCAATTCACCGTAATTGCCAAAGATTAGAAACAGCTGCATCTGTAACTGATGAATGGATAACAACCTGTGATATGTTCGTAAAAGAAAATACTCAGCCACTTTAAAACAAGCTACTGCCATGCACAACACAAGTGAATGTCAAATGTATTATGTTAAGTGAAAGCGACCAGATTCAAAAGGCTAAATAATGTATAATTCCATTTACATGACATTCCAACAAAGATGAAATCATAGAAAACAAAGAACTGAGCAGTAGTCACCAAAATACTAGGTGCTGGACAAACACTGGGACTGAATTCAAAGGAGCAGTTTTGAGGAGGCTGGGGGATGATGGGATAGGTTTGAGGGTTTTGTGTTTTGATTGTGCTATTAGTTATGCAAGTCTGGGTACCGGTTAAAACACAGAGTTGTATGCCAAAATGAATGAATTTTACTGTATATCATTAGTAAATTTTTTTTTCTGTATTTAGTACAGGGTCTACAGGGTATCACTATATAGATGGACCCTTAGTGATTCTGTTTTCAGTGTCCCAAGCACTGGGATTACAGATGTGCATTACCACACCCAGTTTCAATTGCCCTAGGGGTGGGACTGGCACACAGCACAGCAGGCCAGGGTGCTTTAAAGTGCTGAGCTATCTGGCCAGCCCCCAAAATATGGATCTTTATCATTTAGATTAAGAGAAAAAAAGTTATAAAATAATATGTATAACACAAAGTTGGTCTAGATTTAAAACATGCTCTTAAGGTCTCATGCATTCAGAAGCAGTGCTTTCTGAAAGTGAATGGATTCCAAGAGCTCAAAACACATCCATCTATGATTCACCTACTGAAGCGTTCAGAGCTAAGTGTATTGGTAGGAGGTAGAATGTGCTGGGAGAGGTGGTCACTGAGGGTGTGGCCCTGAAGGGTATACTGTGCTCTTGTCCCTGGTCCGCCTCTCTCTTTCCGCTTCCTGGCTGCTGCTTGTTGAGCAGCTTTCCTCCACCAGACCTTTCCACCACGCCATTTATTTCTGCTGTGGAGCCAATCAACTATGGACTGAACCCTCAGACACCTTATGCCAAAAAAATTTTCCTTCTGTAAGTTGTATATGCCAACTGTTTTGTCCCAGCAATGAAAACTTGATGAATTACATGACTTCTTTATAAAGAGAACAGAAGCCCCTATGCCAAAACCTTAATGAACTTCTCTTTTTCCTTTTACTTTTTTTGTGCAGTGTTGGAGAACTGAACCCAGGGCCCTATGCATGCCAGCTAAGTACTTTATCACTGTGGTGATTCTCATACCTCAGTGACTATGACAATACTTTGACTCATAAGTACTCTTGTTTGCAAATAATTTGGTTCCCCAAAATTTTGTTTTTGTTTGCAAACTCTGCATCAGGTAACACTGTTATTTCTGAATGGGGAATTCCAGATGATTTGCATTTCCTTTATTTTCTTACCTAGATTTTGTTATTTTTTTAAATAATACACATAATGTAGCTTTTTTTTTTTTTGCAGAACTAGGGATTGAACTCAGGCCCTTGCCAGGCAATTGCTTATTCTACTGAGCCATCTCTCCAGCCCCCACATAATATAGCTTTGCTTCCCCCACCCCCCAAACCCCTGTACCAGGAACTGAATTCAGGATCTTGTGCTTGCCAGGCAAGTAGTGTGCTGCTCAGCTATATTTCCAGCCCCACATATGTAGCTTTTGAAATATAAGAAAATAGGGAATAAAATTTGAGATAAGGTCTTTTTTTCTGTGTAGGTCAGGCTGGCCTCAATCTCACAGCGATCCTCCCCATGTGCTGGAATTACATATATATGCAACCATGCTCAGCTCAAAAATAAGTTTTAAAACCAATATACTAAGAGCTCTGGGGAGGCAAGAGATTCAGAGTCTTAAAAAAAACTTAAATGAATCAGGATAGCGGCGCAAATGTGAGCAGCCCTACTGATGGGTCCTAATAATTAAATGTAGCAGAACCGGGGATTGAACTCAGGCCCTTGCACTTGCCAGGGAAGCACTTATTCCACTGAGCCATCTCCCTGGCCTAATAATTAAATATATGCTTTAAAAAATCATAAGGCAGAGAACTGACAGGTGACACTTCTTGGCTTAAATTACTTAGGCATCTTACTTGTGAAAAATGTTAACAGCATAAAAAATAAACAAACATACAGACAAAAACCTTGATATGATAAAAGCTCTAATTAAGTTGGTCTCCTGACTTATACTTCATAATCATCTTTCCCAAGATACAATGATGAGATTTACACAATCATAAGGCTTACCCTTATTAGGTAGTAGTCTCTCTTAAAACCTACACAGATAGAATTTTCACACCAGGCCATAGACTTGGGCATATCTGACACACTAAAGTCCCCCTGAAAAGAGAGAACACAAATTCAGGTGAAAAGACATTAAAATAGAGGACAAGAGAGAGAGAGAAAAAAAAAGAACACAACTTATGACCTGTTATTTCACTTCTATCCTGAAAAATAATCCTCACCTTCATCTGGACACAATTTTCCTAGCACACTGCCAGAAAACTGTGCCTAATAAAAACAGAAGTCACCCAGTGATGGGGCAAAATGCACTTAGAGAAGATAGAGCCCACTTTGAAATAAGCCAGTCTCTACAAAGGCTATAGAATTATATCACAGATGGACATGAACAAGCTCTCAGCTACTTTATACCAGAGTATTCGGATGGGGAGAGTGTAAGCTGGGTTGAAGTGGAGCCACTTCAACCAAACAGGATTTCTTTCATGCTATAGGCTGTCCACAACAGCACTTCCGCCGAACCCAGAAACCCATTCACAGTGGACTTCACCTGCAATTCATGAAATTCCCTGTCCTTCCAGAAATAGAGTTGTAGCTTCTTTTTTACTGCCACACACATCCGCAACACCTCCTCGCCAGTCTCCGTGTGCTGGGAAGAGATATCCGGAGCAAATGAGAGTGCGCATAAAACAGCTCCCTAAGTCGGTGACAACTACATCAAAGACTTTCTCCCTCTAAATGGCAACTAAGCTGAAAGTCCCCTGTAGCATCAAGCCATTCTGCCAGCAAAGCTGGAAAAACCCACTGTCCTTCGAGAAACTCAGAGCACTTTATCCCCAAATCCCACCAGCCAAAGATTTCCAGCAGCACAGGGACATGTACAACACAGAGCAAAATCCCAGTGTAGGCGAATTATAAGAATGCTTCCTCCTTTTGTCTTAAATATCTCTTGTTTATGACTATCATGAGTGAGCAAGGATCAGTATGTGCCATTGATCCTGGGCCCACTTTTGCCCTTTTTTTTTAATTTGGGGGGTGGTTGAAATAGGGTCTCACTATGTAGTGCAAGCTGGCCTTGAACTTACTACGTAACCCACACTGGCCTCAAACTCATGGCAATCCTCCTGCCTCAACTTCTCAAGTGCTGGGATTGTAGGTGTGTGCCACCACACTCAGCTTTATTCTTTTAAAGGAGTTGGGAATATAAGGATCTCCCCATTAGCTCAGCTGTATAAATGTCTGCTTAAGCAAAGCACTCAGGCTCAGGATTCCGTGGTTCGATCCCCAGATCCTTATGCCTTACCAGACTTGCCCTGAAGGCATCCTGAGCAGGCAGAAAAAAAAAAAAAAATTATTCTGAACTTTCGGGCTGGGGAAAAGGATCAGTAGGCTTGGCTGGCAAGTGTAAGGGCCTGAGTTCAATCCCCGGTTCCACCAAAAAAAAAAAGAAAATCCTTAGTATAAAATAATGCAATATCAAAGGAGTGGAATAAGGAAAAAAAGAATTAAGATGTATCAAGTACAGGTACAAATTCCCTATGATGAATGGTGTATGTCTATCTAAAAGATACCAACAAAATTCATTAAAAAAAAAAAATAAAGCAGTAGCAGGGTGAAGCATATATGATGAAGAGATCGTGGTTGATGGTGTGAGGCAGATTTTGAAGAATGTAAGGAACATGAATTAGCAAAATTAAGATGTCTTTTTTTTTTTGGCACATGGTCTCCCTACACAGTTCTGACTCAGAGGGATCCTCCTGTCTCAGCCTCCTCAGTGCTGGGATTACAGGCATGTTACACCATGCTTGGTCTTGGTGGCCAGCTCAGCAAGCCCAGGGTTCCAGGGTCAGCAGGGCACACAGTACCAAGGATTAAACCCAGGTCCTTGTGCTTGCCAACCAGGCACTTAAACCACTAAGCTATCTCACCGGCCCCAGAGATGTCATCCTTGAACGACAAAAACTCCCCTCAGTGATCTGTTTAACACAAGTCAATTTAACATGATAGTCATGTTCACGTTGCTGTCACAGCTTTGCTTTCCCACTAACACTGTATCCACGGCGGGGTTCTATATGAGAGTCGGATGAGTAATTTCACATCCAGACACCTGGCTTTCTAATTAGAACACACAAGGAATGCAACTATCTCAACTTCACAGCATGTACTAGAGGGGAAATCTCTCCATGATAATCCCCACCCCAATACTCTCTTCTGAGTCCCATGGTCTGGGCTCGCCAACGCCATTTCCCCACAGAATGGTGTGAAGGCAGGGAACGCTGTGCTGACACAAGCATGAGGTCACACCCCTCAGTGTACTCACGTGGAGGTCACAGGTGAAGAGCGATGCTCCCTTTGCCTTTGAGACTGTGGTGATTTGTTGAAATGTTAACAGATCATGGACATAAATGTTGTTTTCTGTTTGGAAGGAAGCAAAATGTCACTAGAAGTGACCACCCTTCTCTAGGACAGCCCCTTTCGAGATGAAAAAGGTAACTATGTGACACCAGCAACCACCAAACAGAAGATGCTGTGTTAAGATGTAGCTTCAGTTTTACGAACGAGGATTTATTCTGAGATGCTACCAGCTCATACATTTCAGAGGCCACGTGGTCTTCTCAACTTGGGTATTTTGATCCTTAAAAGTTTAGGCTGACTTGGGTGGATGAGCCTTCTCATGTCCAAAGCACTTTATACCTTGCCCTTCTCAAGCCTGAAAATTTGTGATATAGTAGATATACAACAAATAGCTTTCAAAGCTATTTATTTACATACGAAAAGGAAGTCTGTGGATTTTATATGAACCCACAGCAAGGATTTCACCCAAGCCAAGCTAGCAATATAAATACGACAGTCCCCTCTTACACTACTTAGTCCCAAAGCCCGAGCAGATGCCTGAGTTGGGATAATAATGAACCCTATATATAAACTATGGTTTTCCTATATATACTTGCAGTAAAGTTATAAGTTAGATGAAGAAATGAAAAACAGTAACTAGTAATAAAATTAAATAATTATACATAACAAAAAGCATGGGTGAATGTAGTAATTTTCTCTCAATATACCTTCTTGCACTGTCCTGGCCTCCCTTCTTTCAAACTCACAGCTAACCACAGGTAACTGAGACCTCAGGAAGGAAACTATGGATCACAAGGACAACAGACTCCACCCGGCCTCCTATCTAGCTTCAGCCAGGAGAGCTGTTGCCTTGAATGTACATCCTTAGCTTCAGGAACTAAGTGGACAATGACTACTACTTGGGTCTGGGCTGTAATAAGCAGAGTGTGAGGCAAGTTTCTAGATTATTGCTTGTCAAGAAAAGGCCTTCCTGGCTTTCTCCTGTGAAACCGTGGCTCCTTACATACCCTGGGCAGTCTGATTCCACCTGCCTCTCACCTCATAGCTTGTCACTCTGTTAAGCCCTCAGCCTGGACACAATGAACCATTTGCCATGTATCCATGATGTAAGGCCTTGCACAAGTTGTTCCTTCTGACTGAGACCGATGCTCTGCCTGTCTCTCTTTCTGTGGATATCCTGATAATCCAGGAAACAATGCAGTATCTCACATTATTAGGACACAGAGACTGACCTCACTTCTATTCTTCTGCCTCACCCTCTCAATAGGCTGTAATTATAGAAAGTACCACCCAGACTGAAGATATAGCTCAGCAACATAGCTCCTGCATGGCAAGTTCAAGGTCCTGAGCTTGACTCTCAAGTACAAAAAAAAGAAAGCACCATCATACCTGGCCCCATAGTATATTTTATAATTTCTACTTATACTCACTACTTTGTGTTACTATTATGTTGTTACTTCAGTCCTCATATTCTGTTCTTTTTTCTTTCTTTTTTTTTTTTTTTTTTTGTCTTTTTTGAGACAGGGTCTCATTGTGCAGTTCAGGCTGGCCTTAAGCTCACTTTGTAGCTCAGGCTGGTCTCGAACTCACAACAATCCTCCTGCCTCAGCCTCCCTAGTGCTGGGATTACAGGCACGCGCTACCACGCCCAGCTCTTTTTTCTTAATTTTTAAAAAAATATCTTATTTATTTAGTTATTTGGCATAGGAGCTCACTACACAGGTCAGACTCATAGTGATCCTCCTGTCTCAGCCTCCCGGCACTGAGACCACAGGCATGTGCCACCACACTGTTTCGGTGACTGGTACTGTGTGCCCGGGGTTCCAGGGCCAGCAGAGTATGTGGTACCAGGGTTTGAAATTGGGTCCTTGCAGTTGCCAGGCAGATGCTTAGACTGTTGAGGTATCTCCCCAGCCCACAGTCCTCATATTCAAGTATGAAAGATAGAAACAATGCCTCACTAAACTTGTTATTACCAATGTCTACTTCAGGCTTTGAACAACATACATCTCAATAAATACAGTACTTGACTGAAGGCTAAATGGATGCAATGAGAATCCTTGCAGAACAGAGTTCATGTTTATGCCAGATCATGTCTTCTTAGTTATGGGCTATATCTGGTTTGGAATACACCAATTCACTATAAAGTTAATCACTATCAGATTAACCACGAAATGACTAGTTAGGTCAGTTTTTGTCTTTTAGCTCCCAAAATACAAGTGCAACCCCTTTTTTCTTACCTAACAAGCTGACCAGAATCTTAAACTGGGAAACCACATGGATCTAGAAAATAGCAAATTAGACAAAATAAAACATTCTAGACAAGATTTGACAAATGTTCATTTAACAACAGTGCTAAAAAGGGACTAAAGAGCCTAATCAGTTATAGGGGTCTGACTCATTTTTATGGGTAACCATGATTTCTACTATGAAAGAGGATTTAGGTGCATGATATATAGGCTGAGAATACTGCGTGAGTGGAAGGGCAGAAAGAAGAGGACTCACAGAGTTAATAAATAACATCAAAGTTCTAGCTTGCCTGGTATCCTGGCTTGGGGATGATTTGATTATATCAGGTGTTGGAACCTTGGTCTCCAGGGTGGTAATATTAAGAGATGGGGTAGGAGGTTGCTTAGATCACTTCCAGTGATCTCAATAAATAGACTCAGAAGGGACTATCACAGTTCTCATGGGACTCTTACATTAGACACAGGAGAGGCCTGTTATAAAGAAGATTCTTTGGCTGCCTATTTGGAAATATGATCATTCTCTCTTCTGTGTGCTCCTATAAGGAGGCCTTGTCAGAGCAGGGAAAATGCTGATGCCATGCTCTTGAACTTTCAGAATGTGAGCTCAACAAATCTCATTTCTTTATACAGTAGCCTGTAGGGCCCAGGGAGTTAGCTCAGTAGAATAAGTGCTTGCCTGGCAAGCACAGAGTCTTGAGTTCCATCCCAGTATTGTAAAAGAAAGAAAGAAAGAAAGAAAGAAAGAAAGAGAGAGAGAGAGAGAGAGAGAGAGAGAGAGAGAGAGAGAGAGAGAAAGAGAAAGAAAGAAACCTGAATCAGGCATTTCATTATAGTAACAAAGGTAAACTAATCCATCAGGGTGTCATATAAGTCAAACATACTTATAGCACCCGTCTTCACTCCTTACCTGCTGAATCTTTTTAGAGAAGTTTTTATTGGATTTCTCCAGAGTTACTTCAAATCTGTTGCAACCTATGAAAAAGTAGATATGCAAATTTCTAAATACAAGAACACAGATAAAGGCAACCACAACAAAATTATTGCTCATACTATTCTCTTCGTACACAAAGCTTCAAAAATTCCCAAGACTAAAGTCAAGAGATTTGCCAGCAATCTTTACTAAGCACAGTAGTTCCTTTCAACTCCAAGTATTTAGGACAGAAGTGTTCCGCATCAGCAGAAAAAAAAGATCACAAAAGTTTACTGAGGTTAAGTCTGAAGATCTCACTCTACATAATAAGTACGCTGGCCAAGGGTGCCACAAGAGTTCAATCAAGAAGTCAAATAAAGAGCCCAAGCAAAAAAACCCAGCTCAAAGCAGAATATATAAAGTTCCCTGATGGGCTTGAGATTGATCTTATAAGAAACTATGTGCTAAAGTTTTGTATAGTATCAAAGAAGATCCATAATTATCTAAAAAAAAAATCTGTTAAAATATTTCTGCCTTTTCAACTATATACCTAGTTAGGAAAAATTTTTGTCAAACATTTCAACTAAAACTGCATTATCAAAATATATTAACTGCAGGGATGTAGCTCAGTTGTATAGTGCTCACATAGCATTACAAAAACTTAGGTTTGTGGGCCGTCCAAATAGCTCAGTGGAAGCACTTGCCTGGCAAACACAAGGGTCTGAGTTCAATGCTTGGTTCTGCCAAAAAAAAAAAAAGCTCAGTGGATTAAAGTGTCTGCAAGCAGGTACAGGGGCCGGGGATTTGATCTCTGGGCCTGCCATGCTGGCCCAATCCCAGGGGCACACTGACAGCAGTTGAGACTGGGCGTGGTGATATACACCTATAATCCCAGCTCTTGGGAGGCTATAAACAGGAGAATCACTATCAGTCCAGTCTAGTAGTGAGACCCTGAACACCCTGCAGACCCTTCCCTAAAATACAAAATAAATAAATTAATTAATTTTTAAAAATGTAAAATACTTTTTTATTTTTTGAAAAAAAGTAATCTTTCATGAAACTATATGTTAACATGACATTACTGTTAGTAAGTATACATTTTAAATATAATGATGAATTAATAGATTTTACTTTATTTTATTTATTTATTTATTTATTTATTTGGTGGAACCGGGGATTGAACTCAGCCCCTTGCACTTGCCAGGGAAGCGCTTATTTCACTGAGCCATCTTCCCGGCCCCGAATTAATAGATTTTAAATGTTTTCCTAACTTCTCATGTGACAAGAATTTGTAGTTAGTCCATATGAAAGTTTTTTTGGGTCCTCAGTAATTTTTAAGATTAATTATTAATAGGCACTGATACCAAAAAGTTTGAGAATCTCTGACCTAGAGAATTCTGCTTCCACAAAGAACTGTTGAATGTAATAATAAGGCCCTTTGGGGCTGGGGAGGTGGCTCAGTAGAATAAATGCTTCCTTGGCAAGCGCAAGGGCTTGAGTAAAATCCTTGGTTCTGACAAATAAATAAATAAATAAATAAGGCCCTTTACAGCTATACATCATTTCCTTTTTTTTATAATAAAAAAAAACTATATTTACTTAGAAGCATTCAGAATGTCAACAAAACAGTTGCAACTTTTTTTTTTTGCAATTACAGAGTGATATTGTTAACAGAACAACAATTATTTCGTATAAGCTGCATGAGTGACAACTGAAGATGAAAAACTACCATCCCCATATATAACTAATTTGTGCTGTGCACCAACAAGAACCTGCTTTAAGTTTCCATGCCAACTTACATCCCCCATACTGTACCGGGCAAGGTTAGTGGCTACTGAAAATGCCACCAGGACAGGGCTATCTAAAGACACATTCGGTAGTGTGGTAACTATATCAAAAAAAAGATACTACACAGTTTAAAAACAAATCTTACACAGCTTTACATTTCAATTTTTTTTTCTTCAAAAGGAGTGAGTTGTGTACAGGGGGGTTAAATGCTTTGTAGACAAGAAAAAAAAAAACTGTGCTAGAACCAACTCATTCATCCTCGTCCTCTTCATCCTCCTCCTCTGCATCCTCATCTTCCTCGTCCTCCTCCTCTTCCTTCTTTTTCTTGCTTTTTTCAGCCTTGACGACTCCTTTTGCTGCCTCAGGTTTTCCTGTAGCCCGGTAGGCAGCGACGTCCTTCTCATCTCCTTCAGCGCAGCAGCCTTCTTCTCGTATGGCTGCTTGCATCTGCTGCAGTGCTATTCCACACTTCTCCAAGTTCCTTTGCCACTTCACCAATGGAGAGGCCAGGATGTTCTCCTTTGATTTTTGGGCGTTACTCAGAACAGAACAAGAAGAAGGCCAAAGGAGGCCTCTTGGGCGCATTGGGATCCTTGAACTTCTTTTTTGTTTCTCCTTTAGGAGGAATGTGAGTTTTCATTTCTCTTTCATAAAGAGCCTTGTCTGTTTTTTTTGCTGTTGTTGTTAGAACAACTCAGCAAAATAAAATTCCAGTTTATTGTTGTACAACATACATCAAACAGGCCAATAACTAAATAAATAAACAAATAGCAACTTCATAGACAAAAAAAGTAAAAAAAGAAACCTTTTATCTTTGGCCTTTTTAACCATCTCATACAAAGCAACTACTTTATAGTACAGCTAAGCACACACACAAAAAAAGTTACTGGAATGCTCTCGGACAAGATTTTTGTTGTTGTCGCTTTTGCTTTTATTTTACAAGTTGTTTTTCCTCCTTTGAGATTATAATGAAAACGGTCACGCCACAATAAAGTTAGAAGTAGGACAGAGGACACTCTGAAGGCTAGTTTGGTCATCCACAGATCATCAAAATTGGCTGACCCCTAACAATATGTACAAAAATATAAAATGTAAATAAAAAATACAAAAAAAATTTCCTTTTAAAAGTACTTTTAAGAAAAAAAGCAGAGCCTTGGAAGTTTTGGTTCTTTTTTTCCCCTGTTGCAAATTTGCGTGTGGTTTCGGTGGATTAGTGGTGAGTGTCTGCTTTTGCCATATCTTCAAATTTTCCTTTTTCTTTAGCAGACTTGGTCTTCCACCTCTCTGAACACTTCTTAGAAAACCCTGAGAAGTTAATGGAAGCATCTGGATGCTTCTTCTTGAGCTCTTCTCGGCAAGTTTGCACGAAGAATGCCTATGATGACATCTTGTCTCTCGGCTTCTTAGGATCTCTCTGCCCATGTTTACTTGTTTTCCTCAGCGAGGTACAGAGTCACCCAGTGCCCGTCCGGCTCTCACTTGCCCCGGTGCTGTCTCCATGGAGCTCAATGTGCTGCAACAGCCGTGAGAGGCTGAATTTTTTCTTATAAAATGTGGTGGCAGAATACTGTGTTCCCAGCTACAGGGCCTGTCTTCCTCTCTTCTGCTGAAGGACTCACAGAAGGAGGACTGGCTCTTGTGGCAGTTTGTGGCAGTTTCATGGTCTCCACCAGCTTCCTGCTGGTGTGGCAAGCTGTGGGAAACAAGCTCAGCTGTGGAAAACAGGCTCCACTGTGGCGTCTTCCTTCTGCAAGCTGGAGGAGCATGGCGAGCTGCAGCTCTGGGTCAGTGCCAGGTTTATGTCCAGGCTCATCTTGCAGTGGCTGCTTCCTAAGAGCTTGACCTACCAGACCCCACAGATAGGAATCAGGAATAATATCCTATTTCCTGGAGATTGTGGGAGGCTACAGAAAAAAGTACGCAAGGTCTTAAACCCAGAACCTGGTATGAGATCTGTTGTTGATTAGGGATAGCTTCTGTTTATTATGATAATTAGTATTTTATTTGATGCCATGCTGACTTCTGAGACTGAATACTGTCACTGTCCTCAACAAGGCTGAATTCACGTGTTTTTATGGTTCATAACCTTCTTTCCCTTTTTTTACAACAGTGCCGGCGAATGTAGCATCCCCTGAAAGCAGCAATAAGCATAGATCACCAAGTAGAGATGGCATCACATTTGCTTTGTCCCTGGGATGTAGGACAGGGCAGCTGCCAGGAATTCATTGGTTTAGATGTCAGGGTGCTTTGAGCTCTCAAACCTAGACACCAAACTGTCTCAGGTCTAACTCAACAGCCCAGGTCTATTTTTGCTCCACCCAGCCCAGAGGTAGGTCTGAGTGAGACTATTTTTTACAGATAGAGGGGGAGGGGAAGCTTCTCAAAGTTTCAAATTATATTTGGATTTCTTTAAGTGCCATGAGGAGGTTAGCGGTGCTATTCAAGTTACCTATGGAAAAATGGAGGTCCCCGAAGTTGGAGTAACTTGTCAAAGGCCACATGGCAATCTGCATAGGCAGGAAATGGTCATCCTTCAGATCAGGATTTAAAGTCAAATGAACAATAAATCATCAGTTTGAGTGTACATTGTTTTGAAAGGTTCACTTTTATACTCTAGTTTTCTAAATTTGATCTTAGCCAAAGGCCAAGAAGGAATCATGGTTTTGCTTTCAGTTCTCATTATTTATATCAAAGCTTAACATACAGCAAAACAAAACAAGACAGAAAAAAAGCTAAATAAAATCTAAACACCCTTCTTTTTTTTCTGAGCTGAGAATGAACCTTGTGCCACCGCAATGCACCAACAGACCCTTTAGCTTAATTTAAAAATTACTGACCAGGTGTATATTACAATATTCAAATAATCAGCTGGGCACAGTGGCACAAACCTGTAATCCCAGCACTTGGGAGGCTGAGGCAGGAGGCTTATTACAAGTTCAAGACCAGCCTGGGCTACAAAGTGAAATAACTTTGCATCTGCATAGTGAGGTGAGAACTGCATAGTGAAGTGAGACCTTGTCTCAAAAAAGACCACCCCCCTGAGGAAGGAGGATTGCTGTACCAGCCTGAGACACAAAGTGAGCTTAAGGCCAGCCTGAACTGCATAGTGAGACCCTGTCTCAAAAAAAAAAAAAAAAAAAACCACCCCCACGGGGTTGGGGAGATGGCTCAGTGGAATAATTACTTCCCTGGCACGCTCAAAGGCCTGAGTTCAATCCCTGGTTCCGCCAAAAAAAAAAAAAAAAAAAAAAAGACCACCCCGTTCCCTGCCAAGCAAATAATCTGTCTCTGAGAAATAAAATTTTAAAATAAGCAACTGCAAAGTACTGCCCATGGGACAAACTTAGCCCTCTATGTGTTTTTATAAATAAAGTTTTATTGGAACACAGCCATGTTTCTCATGTACAAATGGTTTATGGTTTAGCTCAGGCTAAAATGATTGGGCAAAACTACCATAACAGGCCTCTTATGAATCACTAAGCCCATATTTACTGTGTGAACCTTCTGCAAACAAGTCTGATTTACTTTGTTCTCTGATTTCTCTTTCTTTGGCCAGCTTGCCTTTCTCTCTCCTCCTGCCCCAGGAAGATGCGCTTTCTTTCCCATGTTATATAACCTTTGTTTCAGGCCTGAATTTCCACTCTTACCTCAAGTTATTTACTATGGAAATATATCTGACATTGAAAGGTATGACATAAGATATGATATGATATATGTATATCTATGTCATATCTATTAAACTGCTGTTTTTGCTGGTCTAATATAGCTGGACAATTGCAATTTGTTTTGACCTGCTTGGCATTAACAACAGATTTCTATGGATTGTGGGTGTAAGCATAACACTCACACACCAACTTTTCAAAAATCAGCACAGAATTAGGAAGAGGGAGTAAAATACTTTTATTCCAATAAAAGATGCTTTTTCTCTTTCTCCTTTTTTTTTTTAAAGGCTGGGTCTTGTGCCAGGCATGGTAGTAACCCTAGCCCTTGAGAGTCTGAGGCAGAAGGATTGCTGCAAAGTCAGCCTAGGCCAGAGTGAGTCCAAGGCCCGCCTTGAACAGTGAGGCCCTGCCTCAGGAAAAAAGAAGACTGGGTCTTACTATATTTGAGGCTGGCTTCAAACTTGCAATCCTTCTGCCTCAGCCTCCCAACAGTGCTAAGATTACAACCATGTGCCCCGACACCCAGCTAAAGGATATTCTTTAGCAGAAAAAAAAAATATTCAAATATTTTAGTTATTATTCTACATTATTATCAAAAAAGTCACATATGATTAGACAACAGCTTCAAAGCCCTTTGTGCCTATATTTTATCTTCCCCCAGTAGCCTGGAGAAATAGACAAGACAGCTCACAGAACAGAAACCTGACCCTGGAAAGGACTTACTTGCCTGCAGTCATGAGGGCAGGGAGAAGTAAAACTGGACAGAAAGCCAGGTCCTCTTTTCACAGTCTAACTATGATAAATTCATAAGCTCTTCTGAAACCAGCAGTTCCTAAATTTTTTCCTTCATGCAACATACACATTTTACACAGGACACTTATGCCCAGATGGTAAGTTTTTTTTTATTATTATTATTACTAGTAGTGAATCTCTAGGGAGTAAAAGGAGAGAAACATGTAACCCTACCTTTCCTAGGAGGGTAAGGAATACAGCTTAGGGAATGAAACCAAGTGAAACCCTGAAGAGCCTCACATTTCTCCCTATTTCTAACTGTGCTCCCTCCGATTCCTAACCACTCTTCTCTTTCTTTTTTTTTTTTTTTTTTTTTTTTTTGCAAAACTGGGATTGAACTCAGGCCCTTGCGCTTGCCAGGGAAGCGCTTATTCCACTGAGCCATCTCCCTGGCCCCCCCAACTGCTCTTTAATGATCCAGGAATGACTGACTTCATAACTGTACACTAGTCATCTAGACATTTTTTTAAAATTGAATATGCAATAAGCCATTTCTTCTCATTCCTTTATTGGTTCTGGAAAGTTTGTCACTTACCAACATCCTTCCGAATCCTATAGAGAAGAAGATGTCCTTGTTTGGTTCCAACAAGAAGCCATTCTTCTGCAAGATAAAAGTGCCAAGAAAAAGGTCAACGTTGCAGGTTTTACTAAAAAATCTTTGTTTCTTTAGCTGGGCCTTGTAAAAATCAACTGGTCAAGAAAATGAGTTGCCTTTGACAGCAGATGACTTGAAAAACTAAGGAATGTTTATATTCCAGAAATATCTAAGCAGCTGGGTGTGGTGGTGCATGTCTGTAACTCCAGCACTTGGGAGACTGAGGCAAGAAGACTGCTCATAGAAAGTTGAAGGCATTCGGAACCACACAGTGAGACCCTGTCTCAAACAAACAATATCTGTTTAAATGACCATAAAAGAAAATCAGATTACAGTTACTGAAATTAAAAACATTTTTAACTTGTATATATGTTGAGGAAAAATACATTTACCATTCATGCAAAATAAACACTTTTTTTTTTTTTAAATAGTGAAGACAACACCCACAAGTTCATTCCCCCTTCCAAGCTATCATGACAGGTAGGGGGCCATCTGTCTGTGCTAATGGTAAGAAATTCTGAAGCTGTCTGCTTTGGTTTCAGAGGTCAAGCTCAGGTATGCAGAAAACCCAACTCTGAGACCAAGCCTGTAAGGCAGGCACAGCATGGGCTTGGCAGCCTTCCAATACCAAATACTACACACATGAAAGTGGGACATGTTACACAAACAGATTGCGCACACATAAATTAGCCAGTCATCCCTACACAACTCATAATGGCCTAATGATGGTTGATCTGGGTCCTTCCTGGAAAACAAAGCCAGACGCTTTTGCTCATAATTATCCTAATGAAGCTCCCTCCAACAACACAGTGTAGCCCGACTTCACGTGACAGTCCCACAGCCGGTCCCGTGCTGGATATAATGGGGAGCTCAGTAGTGACTAAGGAGTGGTCACCTTCCTTCTTGAGCAGGGTTTATCAAAGTACATTCATTCCCCTGACTAGCTGTATCAGAATCACCTAGACTTATCAGAAATGCAAACTCCTGTATAGTACTTAGGAGGCTGAAGTAGGACAATCACAAGTTCAAGCTCTGCCTGAGCAGCTTAGCAAGACCCTGTCTCAAAACAAAAAATAAAAGAAAGCTCATAATAGAGCTAGTAGTAGAGCATTTGCCTCACATGCACGAGGCCCCATACTCCATCCCCCATACCACAGAAGTAAGAAAAGAGAAGAAAAAAGCAAAGAAAGCAAACAAAAGAGCTGGGAGATGTAGCTCAGTGTGAAGGCCCTGAGTTCAACCCTCAGGGAGAAAAAAAAAGCAAATTCCTGAGCCCTGCATCCAGAGATTGCAATTCAATGATTCTGGGGTAGCAGAAACTGTATGTATAAATTTATTTATAAATATTTCATAGTCATACATATATTTTGTGAGTTTATATGTGTGTGGCACTAGGGGTCGAACCCAGAGTTTTGCACATGCTGGTAAACACTGTACCACTGAACTGTATGTCCAACCCTTAATTTTGTTTTTTAATACTATAAAGCCAAAACTATAAGAAGTCTATTTTTGAGCATTAGCCATTCAACCCTTACCTCTCCTTTCTGCTATAGGTAGGGATAGGGAGATAGCTCAGTAGAATAAGCACTTGCCTGGCAAGCTCAAGGGCCTTGAGTTCAACCCCCAGTTCTGACAAAAAACAAAAAACAAAGTTCTGCTATAAGTAAGATTTAACAATTTTGAATTTGTCATTTCATTGTTTCTTAGGAAAATGTAAGTAAATATGAATGTATATTCATAAATATAGATTAGGGGTTGGCCAGATAGCTCAGTGGATTAAAAGGCCTGCTTAGGCAGACCTAGGGACCCTAGGTTTGATCCCAGGTGTGCTGAGCAGGCTCTGCCCCCAGGGCACACTGAGACATTAAGACTGGGTGTGGTTTCGTGAGCCTGTAATCCCAGCACTTAGGAGGCTGAAAAGAGGAGGATCAGTACAAGTCTGATCTGTGTAGTGAGACCCTATAATAAATACGTTAAAAAAAGAAAAAATAAATAAAATATAGATTAGTACTCAGTAAGTGAAAGTTATTAATACCAATAATAAATGTTAATATCATTCATTAACTAAGCAAACATTCCTTGGGCCAGGAACTGTTCAAGGCACAGCAATAAACAAAACCAAGTTCCAGTTCTGAAGGAACTGATTTTTCAATGCAGACAATGAAAATAACCTTGACTGGTTATCCATGATAACAATAAGGGTAAGAGAACAGCATACTGATATCGTATTCTCTTTTATAGGCTACTTAGGAAAGAGGTCTTGTTGTTTAGTGACATTTCAGCAGACACATAGGCATGACTCATATGGTATCCAGGCAAGTGAACAACCAGCAAGTGCAAAGGATGTGAAGTAGGGATGTGCTCTGCCTATCATGGAATAAGGAAAGGGATTAAGCCACAGGAGATTAGGGCAGGGAAGTAACCATGGTTTGATCATGTTGGGTGTTGCCAAGATTCATGACTTTGGAATTTACTCTAGTTGTGATGACAACTGGAAGATTTTAAGCAGAAGAGAGTTATGATCCGATTTAGGTTTTCAAAGATTGACACCATCTCCATGTACATAAAAAAAAAAAAAAAAAACTGAAAATGACACAAAGGCAAACAGTGAAAATCAAAAGACTACTCAGTAATTCAGATGAGATATGACAGTGCCTTCATCAATAGTAATAGCAGAGACAGAACAAAAAGACCAGATCCTAGACTTGTTCTGAAGGCACAGCACACAGAGCTTGCTGATGGACTGGATAGATTATAAAAGAGAATGAAAGAAGTGAAGAATGATTCTAAGGTTTCTGCCAAAGAGGTAAAGAGAAATCCTATTTGTTGAGATGTGGTGTGCAGGATGACAGGCATGTTTTGAATGGGTTTGGCTATCCTAGTGAACATCCAAATGAAAAAGCAACTCTGAACTTGAGGCAGAAACCACTAGTGTTGTCCTCATTTCTATTTCCCAAGAAATGGATTATGTTGTCACCAAGACCTTCCAGCTCAAATTTTGGTCCTTCATGATATGACTCCTGCAGGTTCCTGGATAAACACAGATACAAGGGGATAATGACTAGAAATTACAATAATTCTTGGTGTTGATGTCTGAAAGTAGTTTTGAGGCAAGAAGAAGTATATGGCCTTCTGTAGTCCAGTATCCACCATAACATGTAGTAAAGTAAAGGCATTAGTCCTGTTTGGTGAGTGAGAAGGCAGGTCAAAAGTTCAAAACTGTGTTCCTTTATTTTTTATTTTTATTTTTTGTCTTTTTGAGACAGGGTCTCACTATGCAGTTCAGGCTGGCCTTAAGCTCACTTTGTAGCTCAGGCTGGTCTCGAACTCATAACAATCCTCCTGCCTCAGCCTTCTGAGTACTGGGATTACAAGCATGCGCCACCACGCCCGGCTTCAGTGTGTTCCTTTAGAAGCAAACAGGAATAAGTAATTTCTAATGTGACAGAGTGGTGTTAGTGAGACAATTTAAGGGATATGTGGTCCCACAAGACATCAAAGATTCTGACAAATTAAGTGTTATAAACACCTAAATCCATCCATCTCAGAAGCATGTATCTTAGGCTGAGCTGGGTACCCATCCTGCACATTGCAGTAATAAGCAGTGTACATCTCTAATATCATTTATCTTCTAACATATCTTCAAGTGTTTTTGCTCCTCCCTGTGCTGAACAGTATAGGACTGTTTCTCTCCCCCTCACACACATTTTTTTATTAGAGGGTTTCGGTAGATAGATTGATCCATTTTGTATATAAAGTATTTTAGGGCTGGGGAGATCGCTCAGTGGTCTAAAGTGCCTGCTTAGGCAAGCATGCAGGGACTGTGGTTCAATACCTAGCACCACATCCAGCTACATCCCCAGGGTGGGCTGAGCCGGCCACAAAATAAACAAGCCTTCAAAAGAATAAGTAAAATATTTTAGTTACTTCCCACCCATTGTTCCACTTGCCCTATTTTCCCTACTAGTTTTACATTTGGGTGAAGGTTCAAAGTGCATAACGTATTTTGATCATAGTCATTGGAGTATTACAATACCTTCAATTTTCTCCTTTATTTCCTCTTGTCTAGTAATAGTCTCTCCTCTACTTTTTTGTCATCTTTGTTAGATTCCACACCTTAAGTAGAACATTCAATCTTTCCGAATCTGGCTTACAGGGCTCAAGGCCCTGTTTCTTATTCATGTTTGTATTCTTTCCTGTCCCTGGCAGACAATGGTCCACATACACACCAAATACATATCTGATGAAGCAAATGAATCCTTCTATGCAGTCTCAGGTCTTTCATTCCATTCAACTTCCTCTATTAATTTTTCCTCCATGAAATGGAGGTTTTCTTGAAGTGTGGAGAGGAAATAAAATTCTCTCCCTAATCCAAAGGACTACAGTTTCATATGGAGGGTGATTTTAGGGCAGCGCACGGCTATTGGTAGAGGAGGGCACACATAAACATGAAGATTTAGCTGGTGTGGTGGAATATGCTGCAATCCCAGCACTTTGGGAAGCTGAGGCAGGAGGATTGCTTAGCGTTTGAGGTTAGCTTGGGTTACGAAGTGAATTTAAAGTTGGCCTAAACTGCATAGTGAAATCCTGTCTCAAAAAACCAAAACATGAAGATATCCGTAAAATCTTCATACGGGCTATGAAGAACTCCGTAAGCAGGAGTGACTCTGTGGATGATGCATAGGATCCCAGCAACCAAAATTCCATGGGGCTGCTGTTATGGATTCAAAGATTCCGTACCTGGCTCAGAGTAAGAGGTGATAAGGGTTCTAAACCATCTTTGATTTCCAGGACCTGGATATTAACAAGTGACTGAAATTGTACCTATTTGATTTCTGGGGACTGTTACAAACATAACTACCTGGAGATAGGTTCACAATGTTTGTAGTTGACAGCCAAGGTTTACTTGACCTCTGAAATCTTCATTTTGTACTCCAGAACTTACAGGAGGTACCTAACCCTGCTTTTGCACTAGTCAACCCCAAGATTAAACAAGATTATGTGACCTAGGAGTTGTAACAGTCTGGTATGATGCTTACCCATACAGGGTTAGGTAATTTGAGTTCTTTGAATATAAGACCCTTGGCTGCATTTGGATGTTATATGCGCTACTTACAGCAAGGAAAAGTGAATTATGAGTGTACACTGAGGGGGAAAAAGCATGTGGTGTTCATTTGTTTCATCCTCAATAAACCGCCTTTCACCTAGAAAATAACACTACTGTAATCTGACAAGCACAAACGCCTGGCAGAATGCCTTCCCACCACTTTGCACTTCTGCACTTATAGCTTCTTGGGATTTTAAAAATGGGCCAAAAACAGTGCAATTAACACACTTCAACCTCTAACTGTACAACGCAGGTGGTAGGTCCCTAAAAGGTAGGTCCCTAAAAGACTGAGTTCTCAAGGAACGCCCAAACAGTTCCCAAAATCATCTCTGCTTCCTTCATCAAGGTCCGCTCTCTTACAGCAACAGACCCGGGCCTACACAGCCAGACGCCCGTCCACTTCTCTAGCCTCGCGAAAGGTCCGCGCCGCTCTCGCACTGACCCGGCATCGACCCCGGGACACTCAGCTCACCCCAGGCAGCCAGGCAGTCGATTTGCAGAGGCAGCTTCTCTAGAATGGGCACCGGCTCGAAAGCGTCGTGCATGGCGATGGTGAGAGTCGCCGCTGCTGCCTGTCCCCAAAAATGGGTTAGGCTCGTGGTCAGAACTAAGCTAGAGCAACGGGTAGACCCGGATACTCTCACCCCAGCTACAGGCCCTACCGCGACACATCCATCTTCAATGAGGAACTTCCTGCCATGCTAGGCCCTCCTCTTCCGCCAGCAGAGCTCCGCCCCTTCCTCTCTGTCACCGTAGCGCCCTCAAGGAGTAAAGTACTAGTCTCGTGAACTCTCAGAGCTGCTTGATCTAGGTCTATACTTTTTTTTTTTTTTTTTTTAATTTTTTTTTTTTTTTAGGTCTATACTTCTAAGGAGGGGAACAAATCTTGAATCTTAGAAATGCCTCAAGCAATAAATGTGATGCTTAATAACTCGTGCGTTGTCAGATTTGTAAGAACTTAACTGTTTAAGAAAGGTTTTGGTGAAATTCCATCTTTCCGACCTGTATTTTCCTAGTCTGCAAAATAGTTTTTTGTGTCATGCACTTAACACTGATATACTCTAACCAGTCCATGTATAATAGCTTCAGTATTACCATCAGATCCCAACTAACTCAATTACCTTAAACTTAACATTTTTTAAGTTGTAGTGGAGCGGGTTTCAGACTCATAAACCAAGAGCAGCATTGCTTGTGAACTTCAAAACGGAGCCATAGGCCTCACACCAGCTTTGCTGAATCAAATCGTGAAGAACAGTGATCTAATAACCTCCAAAGTGAGTCTATGTGCTTAAAATCTCGAGAAGCCCTGCCCTAGGCTTGGGTTTGTCACTGTAGTGCTACTGAACTGACATTTAGGGGAAGATAATTTTGTTGTTGCTCGTGGTGAAGCACTATTGCTGTGCATTGCAGGCTGTTTGGCAGCAATTTACTACCAAGTAGATAGATGCCAGGAGGTGGCACCCTCCCTAGAGGTCAAAAGTAGAACTCCAAAACTTTGCTAAAAGTTCCTATTGGCAAAATCTCCTCTTTTGAAAAGTTCCAAACCAATGCGTCTCAAAATTACAATACATACAAATTCCTATTATTTTGTTGAGTGAAATTCTCCATTGTTTCTATTTTTTTTTTTCCTTTACTATTTTGTAAAGGTGGGATTTCATTTCAGGAGAATCAGTGGGGTCCTCAGTCAAGCACTTCTAACTAGCTTGTGCATGTGGCTGATGCCATTGTTTCCTGGACCACATTCTGAATAGCAAGGATTTAGGCAGCAAAATTTGATCCACAACTCTGGAACTGGTTAAAAACAAATTTAAGTCGATCACATGCTTGCTGCCAATTCTACTCTCCTAAACTGTGTCCGACATCCTGATTTCTTTCAGAAAAGTTGAACATGGCTTTTGCCTCTGAGAGGGCCTTACTTTCTGAGGTTACCATAGTATTCACTAGAGACTTAAAAACTGAATTTGAGCTGCAAGAATGATCTGTATCTGGTAACTGCCCCTAATTAAAGCACCATGTTTGTAATAAACTTTCAAATTTAAAGCGAAGATCTAAAAGGATAAGTTTTTTTTAAGGGTCCTGGTGACATTTTTACACATTGTCAATTTTTTTCATATAATAGTAAGTACTCTTGTCACATCTCTAACAGATGCTATTCTGATCAAGTATATTTACAAATAGTTGTAAACACAAAAACTGCACAATAGGGCTAGCCAGCTAATTCAGTGGATTGCTTAGGCAGGCCCAGGGACGGGGTATCCCCAAGCATGCCATGCTGGCCCTGCCCCCAAGGGCAAGCTGAGAGGGAGGCATGGTGGTGCACGCCTGTAATCACAGCGCTTAGGAGACTGCAAACAGCAGGATCACTGCAAGTCCATTTTAAGTAGTGAGACCCTGTAATGAATACATAAAAAAAAAGTTTAAAAAAAATTGCTCAACAAATCTTGTGTTGTTTGGTGGACTTTTACCATAGAAACTACTCTCTTCAAATTTAAGAACTGCACAGAAAAGGTTTTGTTTTTGTATTTTAGGGAAGGGTCTACAGGGTGTTCAGGGTATCACTACTAGTTCGGACTCTCCTGTTTACAGCCTCCCAAGTACTGGGACTACAGGCATGCGCCACCATGCCCAGTGTTAACTGCTGTCTCAGCATGCCTCTGTGGTGGGGCTGGCACAGCAAGCGCAGGGATCAAACCCCTGGCCCCTGAGCCTGCTTGCAGTCGCTTTAATCCGCTGAGGTATTTGGCTGGCCCTTACACAGAAAAGGTCTAATAACCTCACAGTTCCAGGTTTGAGGACCAAGAATACAAATAACATTAACTATTATTTGTCAATGTAAAACTAAAAAGTCTTCCTGAACCCTAAGAAATACGTATTATAACCAATCCCAGTAAATACAGACATAAATAGAAACAGGAGGCATCGCCTACGTGTCCTATATACTCATGTTACACCTTTTTGTCTAGCTTAAAATTAACATCAAAACAGGCTAAACAAATATTTAACCAACTATCCTGCTATATCACAACTGTTATTCCATCTGATGAGGTTCAGTGTGGTGCCACAAAACACACAAACCTATCCCAGACTTTTACTAGAGTAAAAGAACATAGTTCTTCATATTACTGTTGGTGAGAAACATTGTCAGCATGACTTTAAAAAACATCACCATAGCAAAGAGGTATTCAGAAATGCTACCCAAATGTTACACTTTCACTACAGTAAAAATTAGAGGATTGTGGTCACTACTTTCAACAGAAAATGTGACAATCTAGAACAAAATTAAAGGCAAAAAAACCCACAAGAAAGAGGAGAAAGATGTTTACAGAAAGCTTGAAATAAATGAGAAAAAAAGTATTAATTTTGTTAAAATTTTTTATATTAAAAAATGACATGAACTTTTTATGTAGAACAAAACTGTTGGGAATCCCATCACCTTGTGATGTCCCTTATAAACAGTCTCTAAAACAACACCAGACACTAGAACAGTCAATTCTAAAGAATGAGCAGCAGCCAGGGCCTCCACACTATTTCATGCACAAATAAATGTTCAGATTCAGCCAGCAAACCCGTCTCCTTTGCATAAGCTTCTACTTCTGAAGCATGACAGTCCCCCTAGCAGGGTGCTCAATCACAGCTGATGCTTCTCAGTATCTGGTACAACGCCCAAGGAATGGCACTAAGGGCAGGCAGGCACTGCAGGACTCTCCATGCCACTTCTAGAGGCTTACAGAACAGCAGTTAAAAGTTTCAGTGTGTGCACCACATTGCCAGCAATGGGATGTGTCACAATAGCAGATGTCAAGAGTCAAGCGAATATTTCTCTTTAAAGTACATCTGAAATACAAAAATCTTTAATATACACCATTTGTAAACAAAAGTGCACTTGATTCTGCTTTTTAAAAATGATTCACTGTAACTGCTTTTTTCTTTTGATCACTGATAGAACCATGGCTCCTTAACTCAGAAGGGCCCTCTGCAAGATGTAACATTGAGTTCCCAGGAAACGGAAAGAAAAGCAACAATTTCCCCCATCACCCATGAAACTCCCTAAATAAATAAAAATTACAGGCAGTGGCTCTTGGAGATTACATACTATGGTGTTGATGACATAGTCCTTTAGAAGACATTAAACTTTAGTTTGATAGATTAAACTGAAACACAGGAAGTTCGGGAACAACAAGTAAGTTGCATCTGTGTCAGTTTGAGAGGGACAAGGGCGTCAATGTTGTAAATAGAAGCTTGTAGGTTTTTCTCATCCTGTGAATGTGTCTTCGTAAGATATTCTCCTTGTTCCAACACCTCTCATCAGCTCCAATGTACAAAGATTAAGAAAGAGATCAGGGATGTCACTGTCTCCTTTAATCGCAGGGACCTCTAGAAGACGTACAGAAGCCTCTCTCTTCCTTGATACCAGTCATCTTCAACCGCAAAGCTTCCCATTCTTCATTCCATTTTGGACCGTTCAAAGTGTGTGATCATCCGTTCCTAGAGATGAAGAAAAAATTTACTGTAAATGTATTGAATTTACAATGTTCTACTTCCCAAATATCTTCCACAGGGCAGAGGTTTTTAAATATTTATGAAGATTTTGTAAAATGAATAAAACAATGAGTCAAAATGTGCCAGCCTTCTGGACAGCAACCATAACTCAAAAAGAAATGTGTATGTTGGAGTCAACTAAGATGATGGAACAGGTATTATTTTTTTGTTGTTGTTTGACACAAATAAATAATCTTACCATCTAGTTTAGGCTGGTCTCTAACTCAGCAATCCTGCCTTTGCTTCCTGAGTGCTGGGATTACAGGTATGTGCCACCACACCTGGCTGATTAGCTTTAATAAGAATATGTACCTCCCCTAGTATAGGAATTTAAAAGACCCAGTGAAGGATGTGGACAGAGATTCAGCCACAACAAATTACAAAAAGGAACCAAATCTAATATATAATATAGATGGCTATGTATACAAAATTCATCTTCACAAATGAAATGCATGCTTATTAAATTTCAGCTGATGAGGGCAAGTTCTACATTCTAAGCATCTGCTTGGTAAGGGCAAGGGTCTGGGTTTGCTCCCCGGTACCACATGTCAGGCCAGCTCCAGGTTCCCCGACATGCTGTGCTAGCCACAGAAATCAGACACAATCCTGGCCTATAATCCCAGTGCTGGGGAGGCCCAGCTACATAGTGAGACCCTGTATCAAATAATTAAATAAATAACTAAATAACTTTTACAAATTTTAAAATTCAGTTGATGAACAGTTTCAGAGAAGTGTGGCACAACAGTATAGTCTAAATTCCCTACTTAAAAAATGGTTAGGAGGGCACATGTTATTTAAATGTTATGTTTTTCACCAAAATTTTAAAAATTAACATAATTTGATTATAAAACAGTATTTACTGTCCTATTTTAATATACTATCAAATTTCATTTACTATGCAATTTTTACAATTAATCTTTTTCTGCTTTCCTTTTATGTGCTAAGTACTACAGAATTGTAAATCTTTTATGCATATGATTAATTGCATCCAAAAATTTTTATTCTTCTCATTTAAAAAAAACACTTCCTGAAAGTCTGTTTTCCTACTTGAGTCCAGTTGCTTTCCAGGACTATGGAAAGCTTAGCTGTCACCCTGAGAATTTATGGTTGCCTCACTAGGAATCTGGTTTGCCTTGCTGTAGTGGAACCTTTATTTCCTGGACGAAAGTCTTTCCTAGTTTCCTCATTTTAATGGCAAACACCTTCCATTATTTTCTTGAGGCACACATAGACTGTCAATTCTTACATAACACAACATCTTTATTTTAGAATTCAAAAGCATTGTTCTAATATCTTCTGACAACCAAAGTTGCTATTGAAGAGTCTGATGCCATTTTGACTGCTGGCCCCTTAACTAATTTGTTTCTCCTATAATTCATTTAAGGTCTTTTTCAGTTTAAAAAAAGTCATTGGAGAAAGTTATGTCATCATGATGGCAAGAGAAAGCCCAGGTCCTCTTTCCTTATGAATACACTGACTGAACAATATAAAAATCAATCCCCTTTGTGAGAAATACAAAAGCCAGTTGAGCGGCCCCTTACCACAGAAGAGCACTAACCCAGCTATAGAAAACGAACAGGCAAAGCTGAAGTGTCTTTCTGCCATAACCTACTCCTCAAACGTAGCACATCAACCACAGGATCTCGAGGAAACTGTTAGTTCCCAGCATTTACATAGGGAATGAAGGGAGGACTGGAAAGCACATGCAGTGGATACTAACTTGTCTAGAAGCTGCCCAATAGAATGGCTTCTGTCTTGCCTTAATTTTAGCACTAAAAGCAAAGGACCTGAGGTTGCACACCCTTGAGAACAAAGGCAGAAGTCCAGGTGAAAAAGCACACACTTGTCAGACCTACTCTCCAAGCCTGTGCCTGGCAAAAAGCAAATGAGGAACAAGCCCTAAATCCTAGCTCTTTCTGCAGTTTATTTCAGGAAAGCCCCAGACCTTCCCTGAGGTTTTTAATAGTAATTTAAGTACTCAATTATTTGTTCTGATAAGAGAACAATTGTTAGGGGTTGTGGGCTTGACCCAGAGCACTTTGGCATCAACTACCAAGACACCTCTTCCGCTTTTGCTGGCATTTTTTTGTATTCTTTTTTTTTTTTGGAGGGGGGGCTGGGGATTGAATTCAGGCCCTTGTGCTTGCCAGGGAAGCACCTATTCCACTGAGCCATCTCCTTGGCCCCTAAATCCTAGCTCTTCTCAGGAGTTAGATCACATTCCAAAATTTCAGGTGAAGTTGCCCTAAGATTGGCTTCTGTCTCAGAACACATTCCATATTTTAGGTGCCCAAGGTCACTATAAACAAAAACAAAGAAGATCCTGAAGCACATTCCTGCTCCCAAAGATCTACAATAAAGCAAAAAAGATCAAGGAAGAAGTGACTTTGAATTCCTAAGAGACAAAAAAACCCAGCAAATCCCTCTGAGTAGTAATTTACAAACACAAGTCCAGAGAATATATGTACAAAGGCTAGAGAGGTCTCTCAAATCTCTAGCCAACCTATCTAGTGAGTCTTCTGCTCAAGGAAGTCTGTGAACATTGAAGAGGTAGTTGTTTTCCCTAATGTACAGATACCAACATAAAGAATGAAGAAAAAAGACTCTAACAGGGAATTAGGACCCAAAGAAAAAAGATAAATCTACAGACCAACACAAATGTTTGGAATACTTAAGAGAATCAAGACCAGTAAGTTGCTCAGAAGAACAAGTTAGTTCAACAAACTCAAAATAACTGTACAAATAAAGTAAGAATTTCAACAAAGAGGTAAAAAATATTCTAAATATATGCCAGATGCCGGGCGTGGTGGCACATGCCTGTAATCCCAGCACTTGGGAGGCTGAGGCAGGAGGATTGTTGTGAGTTCGAGGCCAGCCTGAACTGCATAGTGAGACCCTGTCTCAAAAAGACAAAAATAATATATATATATATATATATATATATATATATATATATATATATATATATATATATATATATATATATGCCAAACAAGCCTGCAACAAGGCTGAATCCATATCAAAAACTTCCCAACAGGCACAGCAATAGAATAAGCGCTCGCCTGGCAAGCACAAGGGCCTGAGTTCAATCCCTGGTTCCTCAAAAAGTAAGTAAGTAAGTAAATAAATAAATAAATAAATACATAAATCTGATGAATGTAGATCAACAGCTGGACATAGTGGAGCATGGCTGTGATCCCAGTTACCTGGAAGGCTAAGGCATAAGGATCTCAAGTTCAAAAACCAGCCTTTAGAAGACCTTGTCAATAATAATAATAACAATAATAACAATAGTAATAATAATAATATTTTTTAAAAGTATAACAGATATAGTTCAGTGATAACAGTATTTGCCCAGCATTTATAAGAGATTGAATTCAATCTCCAATTCCAGAAACAAAATATAAAACAAAAACTTCAACAACTACTGTGGTAGCTCAAAAATCGAATGACAATGAGGCAAGTCCAAAAGATACAGAGGCGCTTTATTTTAGCTGGTACCCAGCGGCGTACACGCAAGCAAGATTGCTAGGTGCACGCAGAGGTAGGGAAAGGCAGGTTTTTTTTTTTTGTCTTTTTTTTTTTTTTGAGACAGGGTCTCACTATGCAGTTCAGGCTGGCCTTAAGCTCACTTTGTAGCTCAGGCTGGTCTCGAACTCTCAACAATCCTCCTGCCTCAGCCTCCCAAGTGCTGGAAGGCAGGGATTTTTAAAGCTGAAAGTCACAAAAGGGGGTGGTCAGGAGGCTTGAGTACAAAGGAAAAGCTGCACAGGGGTCAGGGACCACATACAGAAACAGGTTATATTTTTAACATATAATTATAATTCTAAAACAATTAGATCTCACAGCCTGGCATTTCTGAGTTATCACAAGTTAGATAGGTAAGTCTGGGAACCTTTACAATTCTAGAAACAAAACAATTAGATCTCACAGCCTGGCCTTAATCAAAGTTGTCACAAGTGAGTTGTTAAAATAAGTTTAGGAAACAGATGTGGTCTTGGGGCCTTATTGTTCAGCCTAGTTACAATCTATGGTCAATATATTTTAGGAAACAGCACAACAAAGGTTTAGCAAACAGACCTTATTTGGTAGCAAGTAGCTAGGATAGGGTCAGGATGAGGCGCTTACAGAACAGCAAGATGGTACAGGGTCAAAAATGGAGTTTATATAAATTTTACAAAATGAAGTTGGTTGAGCCAGGTTACAACACTACTAGCACAAGTTCGACACCACATTTTTAAAGGATCACATGCTGTGAGAGTAAAGTTCACCCTGACATAAAAGGAAGGCTCGATATACATCTATTAGTATGATACAGAAACAAACTGAAAGCCAGTATCACATGAGCCTATCAATTGATACAAAAAAAGAAAATTTACTATCTTTTCATAATAAAAACTTCCAACAAAATGGGAACAGAAGGAAATCATCTGAATACAATGAAGCCCATAAATGAATAGCTCACATGGTATTCACCAATGAAAAACTAATTGAAGGTTGCTGAATCACACCACTTCTATTCAACACCATATTGGAAGTCCTAGGGGGCCTGCCCATTAGCTCAGTTGTTTAAGTGCCTGCTTAAGCAAAGCAGTCAGGCTCAGGATATTGTGGTTCGATCCCCAGATCCTCATGCCTTACCGACCTGCCATTAAGTCATCTTGAGCCAGCCAAAAAAAAAAAAAAAAAAATCCTTCATAGGGGAAGTCCTAGACAGAGCAATTAGGTAATAGGCACAAGGTCTATAATCAGAAAGGAAACACTGTAACTGTTTGTAAAAGAATACATGCTGCACAATTCCATTTATATGAGTGACATGAAAAAGCCAAACTCATGTAACAAAGTAGAACAGCTAATATTAAGTGAGAACAGTATAAAGTTTCAGTTAGACAAAACATTCCTATAGATCTGTATAAACTGTTCTTTTATTTAATACTGTAATACACACTTAAAAATTCTGAGGGTGGATCCTTTATGTTTTGTTACCTGACACTAACATATGTTTCTGTCCTAATGAACAGCACTCCTGTTTTCCTATCAGCCTGGCTGGGTAGCTGAAGCCAAAGGGAAACCCTGGTGGCAAGTAATTGGCAGGGGAAGATCCCCCCCACCCAGCAAGAAAAATGGGAACTACAGAAGGCACCACAGAAAACTAAGTACTCATGTGGGTAAGGTAAAATCTGAATGGTAAAATTCTCAAGTATTTCATTGCATAAGATAGGTAGGGAATCTAATACTGCATGTGTGCGCTGTCACAAAACAGGTTGTTGAGAAAGGTATAAAACATTTTTAGGGGGGCTGGGGAGATGACTCAGTGGAATAAGTGCTTCCCTGGCAAGCGCAGGGGCCTGGGTTCCGCAAAAATCAATCCCCAGTTCCGTAAAAAAAAAAAAAAAAAAATTTTTAGCTACCAAGTCAATGTAGTGAGTCAGAAATCAGGCAAGATGCTTCCAGAAGTATTTCTGAAACCAAGGGATTATCGAAGAATTTAATACTCAGCATAACATATCTAGAACTAGGTACCATAAATCCGTATCACAATTCCTAAATAAGACCATGTGCCATCTTCTAAATGAACTGAATGGAGGTGTATTAAAAAAATAAAAAGCAACACTAAATGTAATGAGTAACTGATATTTTGCTTTGCTCTACTATATTGCTTTCCCAATACTTCTGTTAGTAATTTTTGCCAAGATTAAATAATGATAAAATCTCAATTTCTTAAATACAAAGGAACTTTTAAATTAAAGCATTTCTTAAGTTGGACCACGTAATTTTAGAAAGGAAAAGGAGGGGGTAGATACATATAAAGAAAGGAAACTCCTTTGAATGTTTAGTTCCCATTCTCCTTTTCTGCTATACCAACCTGATTCTTTACTTCATTCCTGACTTGCTATTAAATCATCAGATTCAAAGCTTATGGACATGATTTGAGTACTAACCTCATCTGAATCCAGAAGAGCTGGAAGTGCTCTGCAGAGAGAAGGAAACATTAAATTAAACAAGGACAAATAAAGCTGTAAGTGGTTCATAAAACAGTCAAACAGTGATTACAATTTAAAGTTTATGTGCATTTTATTAACAGTGCTTGTAGGAAAAAAATGTGAATAAGGAAAACATTCTAATATATATATTATGTACATTATATATATATTATATATATACACACACTTTTTTTTTTAATGGCTCATTCATGTTACAACTCTAAACAGAAACTTCAGGGCTGGGGAGATAGCTCGGCAGTCTAAGCATCTGCCTGGCAAGCATAAGTACCTGGGTTCGATCCCAGATACCACATAAATAAATAAATAAATAAATAAATAGTATATTTTAAAAAAATCTAAAAGTAAGTAAGTTAAATAAATAAATAAAAGGAAACTTCACAATTCTCAAAGAATTATCCCACTGGGAAGAGCTACAATCAGATCTTTCTAACAAAAATATCATCTGAATAAATAATCTCAACTATTTTTAAATCATTCTTAATCATCTTATATTCTCAGTATGATTTAAAGTAATAAAACAATAGTACTAACTTTGAAATAGGATTATTAAGAATTCATAGAGTAAGCACTTGCCAGGCAAGCACAGGGTCCTGAGTTCAAGCCCTGGTACCACACACACAAAAAAGTAACAATTCAAGCCAGGCATGATGGCACATGTCTATAATCTCAGCACTCAGGAGGCTGAGGCAAGAGGAACACAAGCTTGATGCTAGAATGAGTTCAAGGCCAACCAAAACAAAATGATAGTAATGATTTAAACACTTACACATCTGTTACAGAAGAAGGAACATTCTCTTCTACCCACTTCAAGTCATCTTCCTGCTGGGAATATAAAAATGCTAGATGTTACCACAGTGCAACAAATAATACAACTCAAGTAAACTCTCATGGCTCTTAAGAGCTTTTTCTATAGCTATTATAAATGGAATAGTTACCTTGATTTCTTTCAGATAGTTCATTGCTAGATTATAGAAATACAACTAATTTTTGTATACTGAGTTTGTATTTTGGGGCAAGCCAGATAGTTCACTGGACTAAAGCGCCTGCTTAGGCAGAGCACAGCAGACAGGGTCCTGGCATGCGGTGCCAGCCCAGCCCCTGGGGTACACTGAGACTGCGACTGAGACTGGGTGTGGTGGCATGTGCCTGTAATCCCAGTTCTTGGGAGGCTGAAAACAGAATCACTATGAATCTGATCTGTGTAGTGAGAACCTGTAGACCCTGCAGATCCTGTACCAAATACATAAAAAAAAAAAGATCACTTTATTTGTAAACAGGAACTGAATGTTTTTCCACCACAGGTGCCCTTTCTCTTGCCTAAGTGCTCTGGATAGGACCAAATAATTTAACTTTTAAAATCAAGTAACAAAAATACAACATAATGTTCTCCACGTAAAATGTCCTACTTATTGGCCTAATACATGGAGTACGTATCTCACGTAGGTTTTATTCGTTAAGATTGAAATAACTGCTGAAGTACTTTTAGACCTCGGGATTGCGGCACATGCCTGTAACTGCAGCACTGAAGGGTAAGGCAGGAGGACTACAAGTTGGAGGCCATGTGTGGACTACATATTAAGACCTTGTTTAAAAAAAAAATCATAACAAATAAATCATTTTATGAAGAGTAAACATTCAGTTTCAGTAAAATCAGACTGATGACTGGGGATTTAGCTTAGAGGCAGAACATTTGCCTAACATACTAGAGGGCCAGAGGGCCAGGGTTCAATCCCCAGCATCTAAAGAAAAAAAATCTCTGATGTCTAAATCATTATTCAAAAAAAAAAAGACCTTAGGTTATTAATGGTACTGTGACTTCACTGCCATAAACCACTAGACAGAACTATCAGACTGATCTGCAACTTTTTAAAAATAGAGAAATAGATCATCTTGTTGAAAATTACTAGATCTCAGTTTCACTTACTATTTTTGAATGTGATAATTAATAAATACTAAAAGATTTATAAAGCATGTCTAATTATAGCATAAGCACAAAACCATTAAGGCTTATACATTACTCCTCAGTTCCAACAAGGACTGGAAAATTGGACAAAAACGAAGAAAGGAAAAAAGTTAGACTTACTGCCTTGTTTACTTTACTATTCCCATTTGGTTCCTGTTTGGTACTTCTCATTTTCATTCCTTCTGCAATGGAAGAAAAGTATGCAGATTAGTTAACCCTGTAAACAGGCCAGGAATGATTACAAAAATGGATTGAGAACTTTAAGTTTACTGAGTATGACTTATGCAACAGATGACATTGCTCCATCTCTCCATTTACAGTATGGAAGTTCAAAGCTAAACCTGCAGCTCAATTCTAGCATGTAAAATGGACATTTCATGTAAAACTATTTACTCAATTTATCATTGCTTCAGCCTAAAACTTACACCCTTATCTCCCTTCCATCCAACTCTATCATACATCAAACTGAGGAACAATACTGTTGTAAAAAATAAACGAATGTACTTTTTTGAAAAAATATTTAAAGTACAAAAAAAAAGTGAGTTTTATCATTACCAAAGCTTTCTTTCAGCATTGGCTCCTTTTGTTCATCATCTTCCTCTTCCTCAGACAATGGCGAAAAGGCAAACCTGTGGCAGAGAAGGAAAATTCAGAAAAAATACAGATGTGCTCTCTTTGGGTTTTACAGAACTTACTACTAAAACTCAACTGTAGTAATTAACACATGATCAGTTTAGGAACAGTAATTTCTCCCTTTCAGAAAGCTCTAATGGGCCTTCATTAGCAAGGGAGAAGCAGAAAAATATCACATGCATGAATACTCAGCCACATACTATATGAAACCTTAGACAAGCAATCTAACCTCACCCCTCAGTTTCTCATACTGACTCACAGAAACCTATACCATTCTTCTCTAGTAAGAATATGTACTTTAGCATAATAGTAGCCAGCTGTGCATCTCAACAGCTGCACTGCACTGGGGGAATGCAGAGAATAACCTTTGTGTATATGCACTTGATACAATGAACGGCAAGGTATATACATGGGTGTCAAAGTATGAATGGGTGAGTTTTACTCAAATTGTGTGCTCTCTTTCATTTTTGTAAACATAATTTTTTTATTAAATGAATGTTTTCTTTTGACTTGTAGATTTGGCCCAATTTAGTACAATGCTGCATAAAAATCTGCTTTCACGTACTTGGGAGGAGTTTGGAAGTGAGTCATCATGTGACTCAAGTATCAATGATGACTTGGATCATGTAAGCCAAAGAAGTTAGTAATAAAAAAGTTAGCAACATATGACAGAGATATACTGGCAGAGATACATGGAGAGGATACATGCATGAGAAGTACAGAATAAAGACCTTGCTTTGGGTGAGGAAGAAACAGTAATGTATGTAAGTATTTGCTTAGTCACTATACTACAAAATGTTCATGGATACCTGAACAATCTGACATTGAACATGATTAAATCAATGTATATAATTAGAATTAGGTCAGAAAATGTTGTTATATTCTTGCCAGGGAAGAAAACTACTGGATGGAATGCCAACACTGTGACATACTGTTGGAAAGTGTTTGTAATGGATGATATGGTACTAGATGCTTTGAAATACACTAATAATGAAATATAAGAAAACATTATGAATCTATAATACTCAAAAATATATTTATTATGACACTTTACTATATGAACTAAAAGCCTTCATAATAGGACTTTTATCATTCTAATCATCAGAATATAAAGGATTTATGGAGAAGTGACAGATATGGTATTAAGATTCTTAGAATGACACTCAAGAGATTTGGTTTCTTTCAAAATTGACTAGGTTTTGACAACCAAAAGACCCACCAAGAAAAAAAAAAAAATCTGACAATTTGGATATTTGTTCATTTGGTGAAAATTTTATTTTAATCTGTCAAGCAACTTATAAAAGGTGCAAATACATGACAACTGATGAATAACTTGCATTATTTTGCACTTAACACTTTAGTCAACATATGTCAAATATGGTATAAAAATGTATGTCCTAGTAGATGCAAAGACATATTACCTTGAATTTAGAAATTTATCCAAGAATTCAGCCACTAGGCCTTTTCTTTGTTAATGATGATATTTGAGAAGCACCTGAAGTTAGAATAGGAGGAAGAGGGGAAAATCCCTCCGCCTCAATTCAAAGTTACAGGGGAAGGCCTAGCCACCATCATAATGCAATGTCTTACTTTTCTTGTTGCTGAAACAAAATAGACATGCTGAATAGCAACCAATAAGACCACACAAGTCATTAATATGTAAATGATGTTAGACTAGAAGCTGGAGTGCCAATATAGACATGTTCTTCATATAAGAGTCTCAGGGGGAATGCAGCCTGGGGCTTCTGACAAAAGCCTGCAAGCACCTGCAACAACTGTTTGCTAGCAGGGACAGAGAAACTACTCTGGATGCCACCACTGTGCTCCTATAGGAGGAAGGCAAACTCTACTCTAACGCCAAACAATGGAAACCAGTCTCAGCAAAAGCCCATAAACTGACAGGATGTCTAGTTTTGTTCTCAATTAATGTAGAACCCAGAAATAAACTATGGCCAACCACCATGACATTTGTCCATTGTAACATCTGGGGGCTGGAGGGATAACTCAGTGGCATAAACACCTGCCTGGCAAGTGCAAGATCCCGAGTTCAATTCCCACTACCACCACCAAAAAAAAAAAAAAAAAAAAAATCAATACAATAACATCTGTTATATGAACAACGTGGTAAACTGTTAGAAAGGCAGAACAAATATCTCAATAATTCTAACAGAACTTTTTATTATTATTGTACCATATAGTTTCTCATTGACACTCACCTTATGTAAATAAACCTTATAATAATATGATAATCAAATGTGCTCGGATACTGAGTTGAAGAATCTTCAGGTTCTGAACATGACGGAAAAAGTTAACTAACTATCATTTTCTATGCTACATGGTTTAAGAGGCTAAGTACATTATCTAAATCTGTATAAAATATAAAGATGTTTGCAATGGCTTTGGAGAACCGCTTAGGTCTTTCTTTAAGTCTATCTCTACCACATACTGGCTCCTCCCAATGTCAGGAATATTCGGTTATTGTTGCTGTCACAAATTCTAGAGCACTGAAGAGATGCCCAGACAAATATGACTCCTGCTCTGAGAAAGTACCAGGCAAAAGCCGGTGGGCAGCCTACGTTTAAAAATAAATAATCAACTTTACCCAAAAATGAAGTCTGGCCTGTGCCCTTGAGCACTAGGAGGCAGCTGCTATGCCACAGGGAATGTCTCTGTTTCCTAGCAGGCTTCCAGAAATTCTGTCTAAGTGTGGTTTATAGGGCTATGCCACGCTAGTTCTGACCTGGGGAAGAAAAGACTAAAGCCACTAGTTTCACTTTCACCTGGAAGAGTTTGGAAATGAAAGTCAGCCACACAAGGAGGATAAAACCGAACCCCAGTAAAGACCAGACACCTCAGGCTCAAATGGGTTTCCCTGGTAATGCTATGCATAGTCACAGGAGAAAGCAGACATGACAATCAGAAGCTCTGCTTCTGAGCCCCTCCAGACTCCGTCCTTTGAGTTGCCTGAGTTTATTTAAGTCGTATCCTGTCTCTGAAATAAACCACTGTCATGAGCATGTAACAGCTTTCAGTGAGTTTTGAGTCTTTCTAGTGAATCATCAAATCTGACAAGATTTTTGGAAACCAATGAATCTACAGTTAGTGTCAGAACTGTTAGCAGAAGTCACAACTAGTTTGTGAGGACTCTCATAAGATTCTGCAATTGCATTCTGTAGTTAAAGACTTCTTTTGTCTTTATGTAATTCACACTTGGAATTTTTCTGATTTGTGGGTTTTTTTGTGGAGGAGTGGGAGAGGGCAGACATTAACCAATATATTAAAAGATATGTAGGAATTAGAGCACAGTTAAGTGCCATGGGGGTAGGGCAAGGGATATTGGGAGTGCCTAAAACTAGATTTATAGGGTATTTACATTATTGTACTTTATTCTATTTTTAATCCATTACATATACAAAAGTTAATATAATAAGTCTTCAGGATGGCTTCAGTGCAAGATTGGCAGAGCTGTTATCTGAGATTCTGACCTGTTCCATAACTAACAAGGCAGCAGTATGTGTGGACCGTTTGTCCAATGCAATTTACAACAAATACTGGCTTTCCTTCTGGGAATCCGAGTTTTCCTATGTCCTAGGCAAAGAGTGCTATCATGACTAGCCTTCAATAAGAATTTTAATACTGAGTCAACTGGCCTCCTTGGTCAGAAAGTATGCACATTTTAGAAGATTTCTGTGACAGGAGAGAGGAATACATTGAACATATTTTCCGAGGAAGAAATATAAGTAAAGAAAATACAGTTTCTCCAGACTTTACTTGTGAATTTTCATCTTGCTGCTTCTATCATTTTGGTAGAATAAACCTTAGTTGTAAGTACAACTATATGCTTAGTCTCATGATTCCTTCTAGTAAATCAGTAAGCATATGGGGGCCGGCCGGGAAGATGACTCAGTGGAATAAGCACTTCCCTGGCAAGCGCAAGGGCCTGAGTTCAATCCCCAGTTCTGCCAAAAAAAAAGCGTATGTGTGGTTCCCCAATGGGAAACAGCCCAAATGTTCATTAATGAGTAAGTTAATGTAACTATATTCCATGTACACCACATAATATTATATCATCTACAAAAATAGCAGAGTTCAATTTAAAATAGGCTACCTTGAATTCAACCTCCCCAATGTACAGTACAGGAAAACTGTACATGTGAACAGGAAATAAAATATGGAAGGTCACGTGTTAACAACAAAGTGATGGGGAGTGGGGGTAATGTTCTAAAAAAGGAAGGGAGGCAAGGAGGGAGAGGAAGGCAAGGGAAAGGAAACAAAAAAATTTAACTAATGTAGGGAAAAATTTTAAAATATAGCTATCAATTAACTAGTATATCAATAGATATGAAAAGAATGTCTGCCTATAGATTTTTTCTAAACAATATGATTTTAGATCACCTTTCTTTTCTTTCATGGCTTTCTCTATTGCTTGACAATTTCACTGAATACAGATTAAATGCTTAGTCTTAAAAGACAACAAAGCTATTTTCATTCCCATCTTTTATTGGCGTGCCTGATTATAAAATTAGCTGTTCGGTTAAATAATACTATACTCTTCTTTCTTTGTTAACATAGTTGTTTAAGTTCCTAACTGCCAAAATACAAAAGGATAGAGAAATAAGCAGGGACATAAAGGCATGGATATACACAAAATAAAGATAGTTCCTACCTAACTAAACTCTGCCTGTAAGGGGAAAAACCAAATTTAAGTTACCTAAATTTTCTTATTACCATCTCTATAAAGTGAGCTGGCCTGGGCCTACAGAAATTTTACTTTCCTTCTGTGTACCAAACAGTAGAGATTCTCATTACTAACGACATCTACCTCTCCAGTTTAGCTACCTAATTATTTGTATTATTTGAAAGTGTCAGAATTGAAGAAAAAAAAAAAAAAAGAAAAGAAAATGTCAGAATTGAAAGAGACCTTATATCACTTATTTCACATGAAGGAAAAAAAAAAGAAAAAACCTAATGCCTCAAGAACAGAAAAGAGAACATGCCTAATATCATAAAAGAAGTTAAGAGGATAGCCAAGAGAGAAACCCAGTTCAACTGATTCTAGACCTGGTGGTTGTTTTTCCACAACATGACACAGTCCTGACATGGTCCCTTAGCTACCCCTGATGACATGGCTGCTTAATGGTTCACAGCATAAAGAAAAACAGTCCAAGAACCTTTGGTTATTTGCTGATGGTCGCCAGAGAATCATGATGACAAAGAGGATCATGGAAAACAGCAACCGCCAGATGGCATCATCTACCCACAGCTCTCTCCAGTCCTGAGGGAAAAGCACATTTATCTGTATTATTTTAACTTTTCGTCACTAAGTTCTTACCAGAGAACAAAATTCAATTATGTACATAAGTTATATTTCCTGAAAACACACTGAGGGCCAGGCACTGTGCTCCATGCTGGAGATGTATAGTGTATGCAGGCTCCTCCCTCACAGTACTGCTGTTGTTAAAAAAATAATTACCATCTGAACACAGCACTTGTCAAAGCTTTACCACTGCTCTGAGACTCCTTAGGAAAGAGTTCTATACAACATAAAAGAAAGTATCATTAGGTTGTTAGATTTCATCATCATCTTTTTTTTTTTTAACAGTAAGAACTTATTGAAAGAAAAGCTTGTGTTCCAGAGGGACAGAAGGGTACCCAGAAAGTGGGGTGCCCCTCATCATTCTTACTTCCATTTATTTTCACCAAAGTAGAGCTTTACCTACTTCCAGAAAAATCCAATTGGCCCAAACCTCCACATACAGATCTTAAGGACATAGCTTCTACTCAGACTAGTAGTATTCACACACATCTCATATTCAATACAGTAGATTTCTTGAGTCCCCATATCCCCAGCACTAGAGGATTGAACTCAGGGCCTTCACACTCAGCTAGTCCCCACACTTAAATTTTTTTTTCAGGTTTTGAAACAGGGTCTCACTAAATCACTAAGTTGATCAGGTGTTGGATTCAAACTTGTGACCCCTCTGCCTCAGGCTCCCAAGTAGCTGGGATTATAGGCAAGTACCAACAACACTGGCTTTTTTAAGTTTTTTAGTTAAAGCAAACCTGGGTTATGATAGAATACAGTCATCACACAATTCTTTCCCAGTGTTGAAATACATAGCCAAATAGACAAAGAGGACTCAGGGGTAGAGTGCTGTGGTTAAGGACTTGACTAGCATGCACAAGGCCCTACGCCCTACATTTGAATCTCAGCACAGCAAACCAATAAAATAAAAACAGATAAAATCCAATCATCATACCATGCACCATAATAGCACAGAACACTTAATAAGATGGTAAGTACTATAATCCTCAGAGCAGAACGGCCTCATTTCTTATTCATCAAAAGAATGTAAGCACTGCTATCTACTATCATCAAGTATGCAACAGAACAATACTCATAAAGGTATATACTTGTAACTTACCGACTGACAAGTCACTATCCTGAACTTCATGGTGGTCCAGATGATAAATACAATAGATGCTAACATGAAATGAAAAACTTGGTCAGAACATGAAATGTCAGTTGTACGTTTCTTGATCCTTTAAACCCAAATATTTCACAATTATTTTCCAGCAATTATTTTCACAAATATATTCAATATAAATTTCCTGAACCAATAACCAATAACCAAGGGTCCAGGGTATTCTAGTCAACCTTTCCTATACTCAGGAACAGTTTTGTAATAATTTTGTTTACCATCTAGCTATTTCAGCAATCCTCAGAATTAGAAGGGAAACCATTGAAAAAAAGGGCTTCGAGAGTAGTATCAGCATAATTTTTTATCATATATCAGTGATTCTAATTTTTTATTGGCTGGCCAGATACAAAAAAGTTATTAGTAAGTTTTATTAGTATAATAAAAACAGAAAGACTGATTTCAAGCACAGGTCAGACATTATTCATGGTAAAAGGGCCACAAGGTAGAAATATTAGCCTAGTCTGCCTATAATCTACCTAATGTCTACATTTTATGTGTACTCAATGACATACAAAAAAAAGTACTACAGTAGCCATGTTTTCAAACCTAAGATTGTATAGCTATTTAATAAAAACTAGTAAGGAAAGGCTTGGGATATACCTCAGTGTATGAAGTGGTGAAGCATTTGTTTCACATGCAGTAGATGCCAGGTTGAATCCCCAGAACAACAAAAAATTTTTATGTATTTGGTACAGGGTCTCACTTGTAGTGATCCTCCTGTTTTCAGCCTCTCCAGCATTAGGATTACAGGCATACACCACCATGCTTGGTCTCCAACAAAAAAATTTTAAATGAAAAGGAAAAAGCCAATAAGCATGTTGCATTGCCTTCTAAAACAATTCTAAATGCTATTTGGTAATCAGCTTTTCTCAAGAAAAGAATGCCAAAGAAAAGGAATGGGGACAGGAGAAAGATACACTTGGAGCTGAAAGTATAGGAGGTTAATTTTCACCTGGTATGCTTAAGAGGTTCTTAATCTTTTTTAAGACCAGGTATTTCTGATGATTTCACAAGAGCATTTCCCTAAATGAAATACCATCTAGCTATTTCAGTAATCCTCAAAATTGGAAGAGAAATTCTATGTACAGTTAGTTATAGCCTCTGGGGTTAAGAATCTGTTTCTAAAAGAAGCACAGAAAGAAAATCAAACAATAGAAAAGTCTCAAGACTTACCTGCCACTGCCAAGATAAGTGTGTTGGTAAAATGTCGGTACAACGAGAGCTTTACAATATTCCTTCGAAGTTTTAATAGCTTCATTGTTTGAGTCAGGCTAATAAATATGTGTTTGCAGGTCAAGGAATTAAACATTCAGAAAGACAGTAAATTAATCCTCTAGATTTTTTGAGGATCTGGAGTTATATCAATAAAGTTATGATCTCAGCCGGGCGTGGTGGCGCAGGCCTGTAATCCCAGCACTCGGGAGGCTGAGGCAGGAGGATTGTTGTGAGTTCAAGACCAGCCTGAGCTACAAAGTGACCTTAAGGCCAGCCTGAACTGCATAGTGAGACACTGTCTCAAAAAGACAAAAAAATAAAGTTATGATCTCAGAGGCCTTGCAGCTCTGTTTTCACTTAGTCTCATACATTCCAAACCTCACCAAGATTAATAAGAAAGTCAAGATTTACAATGAGATACTGAAAAGACAAGATGAAAATAAGAATGCAGCCACTCTATTTTCTTTTGCACATATCCCACACTCATGCTGTAGGGAGTAACTTCTTTTCCTTTTTACTCAGCCCTAACTTGCTCCCCAGAGCCTGTTTCTTTTTCTATCTTTAATAAAACTTACTATCATAAAAAAGAATGCAAAAAATAAAGAGCAAAAGTATTCAAAAGAAACAAACCTTCTAGAAAAACAAAAATGATGAAAAATAATAGATAATAAGAAGGTAATAAAATAAAAATGAGTTAACAGGCAGAGAAGATGAAATTTACATCTTTTTTTCTGATGGTAGGTGACAATTCTGGCCCAGCTAATCCATTCTAGGATCATCTTTACATTCATACCTAGAGCCTATCATAGATCTATGCTAAATTCTCTCTCCTATCTATCTATGGAATCTGTCAACAGCTGCCTTAACATTGCTGTGAATCAAAAAACCATACAGCTGACAAGGATCCTAAGCAGTTAGGCTCCAAGAACAATGTCAAAATATTATTCCCATAGGAACCTGGCTACAGGTCTGGAAAACTGATAACTGTTCTCACATGCAGCTTTCACAGTAAAGACAAGATAAAAAAAACAAGGGTCTAGGACTTATTCTGTTCTTTACAGGAATGTTTGCAGTTAACCAATTCCACCTCCCAATATTCAGTTTCAAAAAATATACCTTTGAGTCTTCTGGATTTAAAGGACTGATCTAAAGAGCTTTAGTCACTTGGACCCAGGACACGTCAACAAATTTTTTTCCTATGTGGCAATCCATTCATATTCCCAACTTATAAGTCACAAGTAAGACTCCAAACAGGTTTAAAATAACCCCCAAAAGATAAAGTTCAAAGAATTGAATCCTTTACATAACAGGGTTTCTGGTAAATAAATGTTTAATATTCAAAGTGGAAGGAAAAAGAATACTCAACTAAAAACTGTTTATCAGCAGTTTACCTTGCATGCAAATGAAATCAGTGATTTACTCTGAAGGGTGGCAGTGCCAAGTCAGCTTTTGATTAAAGGTACAAAACACCCTGCAAAGATTAAACCTGCTAAACCTACTCAAGAGTTTCAAAAGAACCAAACCATATTTTAAGGATTAACCCTTTTTTGTAAGTTTCAAAGCTCTTAGTAACTGCAAGAAGCTAAATAGAGCAGAATCAAGAAGAACCAATGATTCTAACATCCAAGGTACAAAAAATAATCATCAAAAATCAATGTGAAGTGCTCAGGAAGGAGAGAAAAACCAGAAGACTTAACTTGCATGCAGTCCACAATCACAATCTCTTGTTTTTAAAAATTAAAACAAAATTGCTTACCTTAACACTCAAGTTGTTAACACTAAAAATATTACACAGTATTTTCCAGATCAAGAAGACATCAACAAAACTAAAAAAAATTCTTCAGAAAGATTAGCAAAAACCCATCTCCAAGGGAAGAGAATACAGTACATCAAATAAGCCAATAAGAAGGATATCCACCAGCACAAGGCAGTGTCTAGAAAAGCCAAGGGGATAAAGGCCAAGGAAGCAAGATCAGTCTGGGCCTGCAGACAAAGAAAAAGAGGCAGTGAAAAACAGACTGCTAGAAGGACACACAGAAGAAACCAGTGCAAGATTCTACATTTACATAATCATTTGGAATAGCTTTGCATTTCAACTGAAAAAAAGAAGGACTAACACTTGATATCTAATCATTCTTCCCTTCTTATAAGCATTCACCTGGAACATACAAGTATTTTACGCAAATTGCAATTTATCTCAATACAATGAAATCATTAAATACCAGAGTTCTAAGAATATACTACAATCCATCTAAGAGGTGACATCAAAAAAGATCTAATGTTTATAACCTCCATCCCATTCAGAGTTCCTCTTATTGTAATCTAAACTGCAGGTCAAGTAAGATCTATCTGGTTAATAGTTAATGTACTTAGAATTACTGAATTCCCAAACTGTAGTAAAGGTGGGCTTCACAAAAAGCTCACCCTGAAATAAAAAAGCAATTATCTGTCTCCAAAACTTATTTGTTTCCACAAACTTATATAGTATGCTTCTTATGTAACCCAAATAATGCAATCATCAAAACATTGTTGAAAGGATATCCATAAAATAATACAGGCATCAACTGCTGAGAGGGCCAGGTTTAGTATCGTAGCCAAAGAATAAGAAAAATACTACAGCATCAGCAGAAGAAAGAAAAAAAATTAGTATGAGGGTTAAAGTTGCTCAAAATCTAAGGTGATTCATACAGAGGACAGTGTGGTTTAAAACATAAAACTGCAATCCTTAAGTAATTTTTACTATGGAGAAATTCATTGCAAAATTTAATAATATGTAGAATTGCACACCTATAATCCCAGCACACAGGAGGCTGAGGCAGGAGAACCAGAGCAAGTTTGAGGGCAGCCTGAGCTACATAATAAATTCAAGGCCTCCCTAAACTACATAATGAGACACTGTCTCAAAAATTAAAACTGTAGTTCTGAGGGCAAAGCCAAATTACAGAATTTATCAAAATGAATCTAAGAAGTTACTGTAAAATCTGGTTTTTAGATAAATAAAATACTAATTGGAATGGCCCACGGAGATCTATTAATACACATTAATCCACTTCTAACTACTTTATCACTTAGATCTTTGTTTCCTTTCCAAGCAAGAGAAATGTAATTTTCAAGTATAGCACAAAATTTAATTAGCTGCATTTTAAGTAAGTTTTAAAAATGCAAGTGCTAATACTTTAGATTAACCAGTAAATCCCTAGTCCAATGCATGTCCCTTACTGAAAATGGAGTCCATCCCATAGAAGAAGAAACTAAATAATTATCAATCTGGAAATAGGTGGAGAAGCATTTATTCTGCATCACACATTAAATCTATATAGGTCTGGGCTGGGGAGATAGCTCAGCAACCTAAGCACCTGCCTGGCAAGTGCCAAGGACCTGAATTTGATCCCTGGTACTGTATGGTATGCCAGCCCCAAAACAATGCGTGGTGGTGCACACCTATAATCCCAGCACTGAGGGACTGAGACAGGAGGTACATTGCAGGTCTGAACTGCATGGCAAGACCCTGTCTCAGACAGAAAAAAATAAATAAATAAAAATTAGGCTTTGCAGCATTTCTGTATTAGGAACATTTATTTAGTAGTCTATGTAAATATTTCAAAATCTGAAAAATTTTGAAATCTGAAACACTTCTGATGCCAAGCATCTCAAAAAAGGATAATCTCAAAGGCGGGAGGAAGGTGGCAAGGGAACATAAGGGTGAAAAGAAAAGAAGGGGACATTAGGATATTTCATGTACATATATCAACTCCCACAAACATGTACTACTAAAAATTTTTAAAATAAAAGGGATACTTACTCTGTACATAGTTTGAAAATCAGAATTTAGAGGCTATAGAAGTAAAGGACATTAACAACTCCAATGCACTCTGCACAATCTAAAGACAGAACCAAGACAACTGAACTGATCATAAAAATGCAGGTTAAGTAGTACTGACCCCGGTAACTCTGAGCACTCCTTCCATACCAGAGAACAAAAGGTACAGAGCACCTGCCACTACCACCTTGTGAAGAGTGACTCCAAGGCGGGGCCTAAACAGGAAAGCAAAGAGACACTGAGTACACAGGAAGCAACAAGCTAAGTAACAGTGACTTACGTTAGTACAGGTCAACAGAGTCATGATAAATACAATTCAGCTAAGAACAAAAAGGAACCAGACACAGTGGATCACTCCTATAATCCCAGCAATTTGGGAAACTGAGGCAGGTGGATCACAAATTCAGTCACCCTGGACAACTAACTTGGTAAGACGCTGCCCAAAACTTTTTAAAAAATCAAAAGGGCTGGGAATGTAGCTCAGTGATAAAAGCACTTGCCTAGCAGACATAGGCACTGGTTTCAATCCCCAGACACAACCCAAAAAAGAAAAATGTATTAGAACTTACTACCCAGTCTCTGGCCATAAATCTTTAAGAAAAAAATTATTACAGGGTTTTAAAACATTCAAAAGCAATAAAACAAACCCCTATAGACAAATACATCACCTACTCTAAACAACTACTAACCTACCATTAGTTCTGCTGCAACCATTTATTTCCAGTCTTTCATATTATCTGGAAGTAGGTCGTAGACAGTATACCCTTTTAATTATGTTTCAGTATGTTTTTTTTAACAAATTAATCTTCAAAATATGCTATACTATCAAATCTAAAATTTTTAATTATTTAATATAATCAAATATTCTACTGCAGTTCATTAAACAAATGGTACATTTGCAAGCTCAAAGTACAATGATATATGAAAGGCCTTTTAAGCAACTTTTGTTTGAAAGAAGTCTTAAATTCTTAATTTTAAAAATCCTAGAAAGGCAAGGTGACAATGCTACTCCACAGGCTGACATAGGAGGATCAAAAGTTGAGGCCAGCCTGGGCAATGTATTTCAATCTTATCTCAAAATTTAAAAGCAGGGGAGGGTTGGGATGATAGTTCGCCAGTCTAAGCGTGGCAAGCACAAAGACCAGGGTTTGATTCCTGATACCACATGCCATGCCAGCCCTGGGCACACTGTGCCAGCCCTGAAACTGGGCCTGTAATCCTAGTGCTAGCGAGGCTGAGACAGGAGGATGACTATGACTCTGAGCTGCATAGCTAGACCCTGTACCAAATAAATAAAAGGTTAATTTTTTTCTTGAAAGGAAGCAGTAATATTTTTTTTAAAAATTGAATTAAAAATATAAATAAAATGGGGTGGGCTGAGATGTAGCTCTGTGGTAGAGCACTTGCCTAAGATAGTGTAAGACCCTGTGTTCAAATCCTAGGCACACAGACATGTGCAAGGGCACATATCTTACTGAATCAGAATCCACAATCCATAAATTTTCCAAGTGATTCTTTATAGTAATATAAAATGAAATAAATTGCACTGGCTTAACTCACACCTAGCTAAACTGTTTTTCCTTTTGTTTTTGTCTTTTTTGTTAGATACTAGAAAAAACAAGCTTTTTAAAGGCATGGAAAGTTTCCCTTTGCTATTAAAACCTTAGACACTGAATATTTCCTGCTACACTGGAAGCATGTATTTGTTAAATGAATAAATGCATTTTAAGAATTAACATTATTAAAAAAAAAAAAAAGAATTAACATTATCCTTCACAATCAGTCTAATCACCAACTCCCTCCTACTCTCAGTTGGATTCCCTCCAACTGGCCTCTGTTCCAGTCCCTGGCACTTCATCAGAGCTGCTCTCATACAGCAGGCATAAACGCAGACAGCCCCGTGAGTGCTCTCAGTCACCTTACATGTATCTGCAGCACCCGACACGACCACTCCTTGGAGCACAATCTTCAGTTCACCTCCCACCACACTGCTTGATCTTTGATTTTCTCCACTACTCTATTTAATGTCACAAATGCCCAAGAGCTCAGTCTTTGGGTGTATTCTTTATAAATTCTTGGCAGCCAAATCCAGTCTGACTTTAAATAACACGTGAATCTCAACAATGCTTAAACTTAGTATCTCTCCCCCAACCTTTCTCCATTACGTGCTCTATGGAGTCTAGCTGAACTCCAAATCGTAACCTACCCAAATCTATACCATCGAAGTGTTTCTTGAATCTAGTAAATGTCAATTTCTCCTTGAAACTTGATCAGATTAAAACAGCATCATCCTTTGTTCCTACTGTGTTTCACACTATACATTTCATTTACCAGGACCTTCTACTGGTTCTAACTTCAAAGCACATTTTGAATCTCATCACATCTCAGTTCCTTCTTCCTTCAGGTACTTGCTTAAATGTCACTAAGCAAAGCTTTCCTTGATAACCCCATGAACTGCGAGTTCCAGCCTAGCATACATAGTCACCTTTCTCTACTTCAAAGTACTTTTCACTGACATATATTCAGCTGAAGAATGTCTGTATAAAACTGCAAATGTAAACTGTAACAGCCTTTGTTTACTTTCTGTTTACCCAGGACCTAAAAAATAGCTAACATGTATAGGACACTAAATAAAAATTTTCTGGGAAAACAAAAAGAAAACTTTTCAGATAAAGAGAAAACTTTTTAGCACAACTGCTGTTCCTATAAAAAATCTTGGCTTGGAAAAATATTTTGGAAAAATCATTTAAATTTACTCTAAGAGTTAATGTTTTGACATTATTTGCTACATTGCAGGTCTCTGCAGATGTGCTGCCCCCATGACCCAGTCAATGCTACAAAACTTCAAATAACTTTCCTGAAAATGATAATCAACTTAATTATCAACTCTCTCAGGATTATGACATTGGGAATTTTGAAACAGGGTTTTAATTCAGTCAGTACTTTAATTAGCTCTCTCATAAAGAACTTTAATACTCACTTGACTATGCCATATCCCAGACTGACTATGATGACCAGGGTTCGGGCCAGAGAACGTTTGACTGCCGAAAGCAGCTCTGCAAGGATCAAGGCTCCTTGAACTATGAGGAAGACAAAAAGGAGAAATGGTGCTATATTTCAAGCTTAAAGAAAGGCTGAATTTCAATGCCAAAACATAGATAACCAACACTTCAGAATGAGCACTGGGGTTCAGCCTACTAAAACAAATACTCAATTGTTAAAAGCACAAAAGCTGACACCATTTGCAGTCTTACCCGCAGACATGATCTGGGCGTGCACACTGACCACCCTACCCCTACCTACTCCCAACTTCACGAAAACTTTTACACAAGACCTCACTGGTGCCAGGCATGGTGGTGCAGGCCTACAATCCCAGCACTTGGGAGGCTGAGGCAGGAGGATTGTTGTGAGTTCAAGACCAGCCTGAGCTACAAAGTGAGCTTAAGGCCAGTTTGAATTGCATAGTGAGACCCTGTCTCAAACAGACAAAAAAAAGAACTCATTGGCAATCAGGGAGTTTCCCTACCATTTCTACAAGCCATGAAGTCTATAGCTATACACAGAAAAGCACAAAACATATAGATATAGATACATAGATATATAGATATAGATATAGATACATGTGTATGATTTTTACATTCATTTATACTATTTCTAAACCCTCTCAAAGACATGAAGAACATCTAATATAACTTAAAGTAATAATTATTAATATTTGAACAGTCTGATGAGAAAGAACTGAAGCAATTTCAGTACAAAAGAATTTCTTTTATAGTCAGCTTACTGAACCACAAGCTTTCTATTTTCTTTCTTTTTTCTGAGACAAGGTCTTTCTATAGTTCAGGCTTGAACTCATTATATAGCCTCAGCTGGCTTCTAACTCAAAAAAATCCTCCTGTCTCAGCCTCCCAGTGCTGGGATTACAGGTGTGCACCACCACACCCAGCTGGCATTACTGTATTTTTAGCAATTCCTAGATCCACTGAAATATTTAAAATCAAGATTTATGGCAGGTGTGATGGTTCATGCCTGTAATCCCAACCCCGGGGAACTTCAGGAAGGAGGATCACTGTAAGTTCAAGGGCAACCTGGGCTACCCTGGGAGTTTCAGATCAGCCTAAACTACATAGTAAGACAGCAAAATAAATAAATAAGTTAAAATCAAAGGTATCTTATGCTCAAATTGACATTATTTACTTTCTTCTTGAGATATACAGAGTAATGGTAATACATAGACCGGTGGGAATGTGATGATGGCAATAACCATTCCCAAAATGGCCACTACTTTGACTTTGGAAAACATATTTCAGTAAACTTACTTGTATATCGCAAAACTTGTAAGCTATGAAATTTCAAAAACAAACAAATAAATAAATAGAAATTTCAAGTCACAAGCTAAAGTTATTTTACGACTAGTCTTTCTATAATCACAAACTTTATTTGTTTGTTTATTTATTTATTTTGGCAGAACTGGGGACTGAACTCAGGCTCTTGCACTTGCCAAGGAAGCTCTTATTCTACTGAGCCATCTCCCCAGACCCTTAAGTTCTTTTAATATCTATTTAAAACTGTAAACCTCTTTAATGACTGCTAACCTTATGAAAATGTTCATACATCAATGATCTCATTTTATAGGTTAAAAAAAACCACTTAAGACAGCCACTAATTCTGTCAAGGTCACAGCTTAATGAGAAATCTGGAACTTCAAGGAACTGTGCAGGATCAATTTTTTTTTTTTTATATAATAGGAATCAAACTCAGGACTTTGCACTTGCCAGGCAGGCACTTGTGCTGCTAAGCTATAGCCTCAGCCCCAGGAACTATTCTTTAAAAAAACATTACTTCCAGAAAGTGGCAAATACGTATTACATACCACATTCTCCTTCATAGCGAATATTCTGAAATTCTGCATAGAAGACAGCTTTCTCAAACATTCCCAAAAAGATGACAACACCAATCCAAAACTGAATTCTCAGAAGATCTCTCCAGTAGCAGGCAGACCATGCCAGCCACAGAACACCAAACAGGACATAGACGATACACATCACCATGAAGAACTGTCACCCATGCAAGAAACAAAAAGGAGAATTAGAACCACGAGCCAAGTATCTACATCTAGAATCCATACAGTCTTAATAATTATAAGAAAATACAGTACATATTCTACCTTTTACTTGAACAGTAATTGTATCTTTGGAGTTATTAGCAAATATAAAGAACAGTCTCTTGAGCAGAGACAGACTACATAAGGACTCATCCTTAAGACTGCTTCTCTGTATTAATAACTTCACCTTACAGCCCAAAATGAGGTTGAACTGTAAGTGAAAACAACATTAGGGCAAAAAAGGCACAACAAGGTAGGGATGCATCTAGCAGTCACAAAACAGAACACAGTGGGAAAACTCTTAAAGGGAAAGGAAGGAGAGCAACTATGAATAAGGCAAGCCTGAAAGCAGACGGAGGGTACTTTCAGACATAGCAGTACTTCTCGGATATCCACAGTGAAGAGGAGGAAGCATAGCTATTTCATTACTTTAAAGGGCTCGGAAACCACAAGGTTCCAGCAAGACATGCCTTGTGAGAATGAAAAATGGGAGAGGACCTTTGATGAACTTTCTCAGTCCAAAATCTGTACAATACTAACTTCATTTTACTGGTTAAAAAACAAGACTTACAGAGACACTAACTGCCAACATCACAATCTACTGAGAAGTCTGGAACTTCACAGAAAATTTTCTTAACTATAAGGGAATAATACTTTAAAAAACCGTATTACCAGAAAACAGAAAACTGGGGAAAGCTTTTAAGCTAAACTCATGTAATTCTGAAGTTAAAAAGTCATGCCAGACATGGTGATGTGTCCCTATAGCCCTAGTCCTTTGGGAGGCTGAGGCAGAAAGATTCCAAGTTTGCAACCAGTCTACTGTACACAGTGAGTTCAAGAAATGCCAAAGTCATATATCAAGACTCATATTAAAAAAAAAAAAAAAACACACACACAAAACAACTCAAAATACATTTACTTACAATCATCAGAGGATAATCTTCAAGTGTGAGATATCCATAGGGACCCTTCACTTCAACAGTCACTGCCAAAACAGAGTGCTCAGGATTACTTTAATAGACCCAGAACTTTCAATAAAAATGTAGTCTAATATGTGAATGAATTAGTAACATTTTTGCTGGGTCACATACATTTGACCATTTCAATCCAGGTGAACACTACATTACATTTATGCAGCACTCTAAAAGTCAATAAAGGCTAAAGAGATAGTTCTGCAGTCTGGCAAGCACAAATTCCTGGGTTTGATCTGTGGTACTAAAAACTAAATAAATAAAATAAAATGAAAGTCATCAAGTATTCTCATAGTCATCTTGTGTCCTCCACATACTTTCATACCTACTCCAGTCTGAGGTAAGGAAGTCTTTCTCTTCAAACTACTTTCCTATAAGTATTAGATGAATAATCCTCCACAAAGCTCTCTCCTATTGCAATCCAAATTCCAAATGTCTGCCTATAATCCTATGCTCTACAAGCTGAGCTATCAAAGGGTGCACATCTCTAAATTCCAAGTACTCTTCACATATGCTATTCTTCACAACGTATCACTAATGTACTTTATAGCATTTTCTTTTTTTCAGTCCATCACCCTCTTTGTATGTTGCCCCTCACCTTTATTTCCATTCTTCTCTGACCTCAATTCTATGAAAATTTGCTACATTAAAGTACCATTTTCAGAACCATACAAATTCATTTGGTCTCCCACAAATCATAAGCCCTTCCTAGTAAAATGAGCTGAAATACTATCCAGCCTCCTAATCACGCACACAGGAGCCTCATTTCAAAATGAAAAGAATCAAAAGTTCAGATGGACACAAAAATATCATCAAATAAAGTCAGAAGCAGACTACTCCAAATGAAGCAACCTATCAGCTATTTATAAGATTATCTGTAACTGACAAAATTATTTTAAAATTGATTATTTTAAGACTGTACTTGAGAGATCACCAAGATGGCAGAATGGTAAACAGCAGAGAAAGTCTGAGAGTCATTGCCCACAGGCTAGAATTTGGCAATGCAAGGAAGACAAGAAAAAAGTGGGTTCTCTGAACCCAGGAAAGAACTGAAGCATGAATTGAAGTCCACAGAAAATGAAGAAACTTCAAAAAAGGTAGCTGAAGGTACCTTCTCCCTGAAATAGGACTCACTGCTTGAGAGTACAGTTCAAAACCTGGACACACACTAAGTGTTGGCAACCTCAGAGGTCTCCACAGAAAAATGCAGCAGTGGAGGGAAACAGTGGACGTGAAGGATTCCATTAGCTGGCAGTGAGTGCTGAAGGCTCAATCATCCTGCACAAGACAGCCACTGGCTAAGAATCATTATGGAAAAGGACTGGCTGAGCGCGGAACTCAGAGTGGCTGCCACCTAGGCTCAGGTCCCAGGAAGGTGCCCTGATAGCTGCAGGTCAAATGAGTCTGGTCTTGGACAGAAGGTGCAGGCTTGTTGAGATCATCCATTATCCCACTAAAAAGCTACTGCTGGCTTGCTAGGATAGATCATTGAGGATCAAGATAATAGTAAGATTCCATCTCCCCAGGAAAGAATGACCATCAAGAAATCAATTAGAAAAAAAAAAATTAAAAGCATCATATAAAAACACATGTGCATCTGTGTTTATAGCATTGTAACAGATAGATCTTGGAAACAACACAAATACCCATCAACAGAGGAACACATAAAAAAAATGTGGTCTTTTTATACAAGAGTACTACTCAACCAAAAAGGATAAACTTGAGAACTTTTAGGTAAGTGGATACAACTTGAGAACATACTCATGAGTGAAATAAATCAGACTCACATGTGTAAAACATATTATCTTCCTAGTGTGAAAAGCTAAAAAAGTAATTAAGATGCCAAATGTACACAAGATACTGTAAAATAGGAAGAAACTGTTCAAAAGAGAAACTGGGATGGAGCAAAGGAGAAAAGGGAAAAGCAAAAATAAATATATATACACATATGATAGTTAAGATCACTATCCTATTAATTTTTTAGTTAATTGAAAAGACTGTGCTAAATCTGTACAATGCCTATATCTTATAGTGTATCTAAAGATAACAATACACATTAATAACTGTTTGTTTGGGTTTTTTTGTCTTTTTGAGACAGGGTCTCACTATGCAGTTCAGGATGGCCTTAAGTTCACTTTGTAGCTCAGGCTAGTCTCGAACTCACAACAATCCTCCTGCCTCAGCCTCCCAAGTGCTGGGATTACAGGCCTGAACCACCATGCCCGGTTTAATCACTGTTTTTCTATTACCTTGCTTTGAAATTTTGTTTTGCTTTTAAAATAAAATAGAAAAAATTAAGACTGTACTTGATAAAAATATCTGGGTAGTTCTTGACATGATTAATAAAAATCTTATTTACCTAAAAGGTGATCTCTTGAGAAAGACTCAAAATTGCTACTTGATAAAAATTTTCCACCTAGTATTTATTATGCCCAAAAGATGTAATATTGTTAAAAGTAAACCAAGTCTAATAATAAAAAGACCCATAATACCAATCAAAAAATTTCAGAGAACTGGTTATTAAATCTAAATATTTTGCTAACTTAACCAAAGAAACATTGTTATGACTTGTATCTGGATGTGCCCCCAAAGCTTAACATAAGCACAGACGAGTTTTTTTATTGCTGGCTGGATCTAGTGTGTGGGGTTGATTCATGATGCAATGTTAGGATTGGGGTGCCCCACTCTGGGTGTAAGTGCTACCCATCCTAAAAGCTGATAGCCTACACAGACTCTACGGAACACCAAGAGGCTTGCCATTATCACTTGCTGCTGTTGCTGATTGCTGCCTTCTGCCTGCCTGGTGGACTGTTTCTCCTGTGATACTTCCCAACCATGCCATTCTGCCTTGGAGCTAGCCAACTATGGACTGAAAACTATAAACTGAGCTACAATAAACTTTTGTTCCTTTAACTTTGGGTATCAGGTACATTGTCTCAGCAATAAGAAAATTAAGACAGCAGTGAATATGCATCACATATTTTGCTTACTGTATGCCTGAGTCTAGCAAAAAATATACCACACAGACCAATTCTAGCCACTTTTATTTTCATAAACTAAGTTTCACTGTAACACAGGCATATCCTTTCATTTATAGTTTGTCTATAGCTGCCCTGAAACACTATAGTGGAGCTAGGTAGCTGCAATAAAGAGAACTGTCTGTGACTTAAGAAAAAAGCAAAAGAAATTAGAAAAGAAGAAAGAGAAGGACAGAGGGAGGTAGGGAGGGAAGGAGGGAGGTACACGGGCAGGTGGGCAGGCATCTAGGCAGAAAAACGGCAGAAATGTAAGATGTTTTCTGACATCTAGTGGATTACCACCTAGCAGGGAAAGGGAGTTGGGACCTACCAGAAAACCATTTCTAAGCCAGATCCAAAAGGCTAAGTATGTACTTTGCAAGACAAATTAAAAAGCTTTAAGACAGAAACACAGAAATTTCTGACTGGGGATGTAGTTCATGGTAGGGTCCTTGCCCAGTATATCCAAAACCTAGGTTTAATTCTCAGTGCTAGAATTCTTAAAAGTGTGTAGTGTATTTCAAAAAATTTAGTCTAAGCTGTACACAGTGCCATACAGTAGTATTTTGACCTATGCAACAAAAAGAAAACTGGAAAACACTGTAAAGAGTTTTGTTTTGTAAACCTTGCTGCAAAATGTGGACATTTTTTATAGGAGTCAGGAGTCAACAAAAAAAATATTAAATTGTTTTAGAAAGGTACTTCTAGGACTTTCAGATGGTATAGGTAATGTACTTTCTCAGCTCTAAACCATAATGAATAAAATATAAAAAAGAAAAACATACAGAGTTACATTGAAGTTCATGCTAGACTTGGTCCAAGAGCAGGCCATGGTAGTTCTAAGTGCAGTTCTTAGAAGAGTGCTGAAATTAGCAGGATTCAAAGAAAAAGGGAAAGAACTAATACCAATTTGATTCATAAATTGGCTGAAAGAAAATGGAGCAGGGCTTCTCTTCCTTTAAATAAAAATTAAAAAAGGCCAATAATAAATGCCAGCAACTGCTTCCTAAGACTGTTTTATTGATGAATAAGCCATGGCCCTAGAAAAGAAGAGGCACACACATATTCAGGGGCCAGAAATGTGCCAGACCGTGTACTGGCTTGCTGAGACCTGGTACCCCCTATCCCACAAGACCCATTTGAATTGGGAGTTACACATGTAATAACAGAATCAAAAAGAAAAGTTAAAAGGTGCCAAATAAAAGAAATTTAAAAAGTCAGAAAATTAACAATTTACATTCACTGATATAAAAACACAATTAAAAATTCTCAAAAGATTTAATGAATTTAAAAAACAACAGCAACATTAAAAATTATAAGATATGCAAATACCATAGATTTTTATAAAGAAATATTATGAATAACTTTGTCAATAACTAGAAATCTTGCTGGGTGTACTGGCATACACTCATACTGTCAGCACTCTGGAAGGTGAGGCAGAAAGACTGTTGGTGAGATCAAGGCCAGACTAAGCCACATAGTGAATTCAAGGCAGGCCTGAACTTCCACTGTCTTTCTTTTTTAATGCATTTGGTTCAGGGTCTCACTATGCTCAGACTCACAGTGATCCTCCTGTTTCAGCCTCCCTAGAGCTGGGATTATAGGCATGTACCACCATCCCTGGTCTCAGCCCACCCAAGGGGCAGGGACAGCGTGGCACGTGATGCTGGAGATGGAACAAAAGTCCCTGCACCTGCTTACGTAGGCACTTAGTCCACTGAGCTATCTTGCCAGCCCTGAACTTCTACTGTAACCCTGTCTCAAAAAACAAAACAGGCCAGGCATGGTGATGCATACCTGTAATCTCTGTCTAAAAAAGACAATAAAATACCAAATAAGAAATGAAGGCCAGTCAGATAGCTCAATGGACTAATGTGCCTGCTTAGGCAGAGCAGAGCTGCAGGAGTTTGATCCCAGGCTTGCAGTGCTGGCCCTACCCCCGGGGCACACTGAGATGGCAATTGAGACTGAGGATGGTGGTGCATGCCCGTAATTCCAGCACTTGGGAAGCTGAAAATAGGAGAATCACTAAGAGTCCAATGTACACAGTGAGACCCTATAGACTCTGTACTAAATGCATTAAGAAAAAAAAGAAATGAAGAAAAAAAATCTTATGTGAAATGGATTTCTAAAAAAAAAAAAAAAAAAAAAAAAAAAAAAAAAAAAAAAAAAAAAAAAAAAAAAAAAAAAAAAAAAAAAAAAAAAAAAAAAAAATTAACCCCTCAAAAAAGATCCAAACCAAAGCAAAAAAAAAAAAACCTCTAAATCAAAACTCTGCATCAATTCTAAGGAAAATAAATTTTTAAAATCAGTCAAGAAAGGAAAGTGGGGCTGGGAGATAGGGGATCTAAGTGCCTGCCTGGTAAGCATAGGGACCTGTGTTCAAACCATGCTGTACTGGCCCCAGAACGCTGGGAGTGCAATGCAGCCAGTCAAACTAAGGATGGTAGTGCGTGCCTATAATCCCCAGTGCTGGGGAGGCTGAGACAGGAGGATCAGTGCAAGTCTGATGTGCACAAAAACCCTGTGCCAAATAAATAAGTAAGATTTCAAAAAAAAAAAAGAGTGGATAAAAAGAACATGAGGTCGAAACTGTATGACAGGCAAGTTCTACCACTCACTCAAGGACTGGATAACCTTAATCTTGAAAAAACTGTTCCAAAGGATATTTTAAAAGGGTATATGCTCTAGTTCATTGTATGACATTAGCACAACCAAAACCAGAGGAAGACAATATGAGAAAAAAATTGCAGGCCAATCTTTATTTGAACATAAGACAGATAATCCTGTCAAAATACTAACAGAGGGGCTGGGGAGATGGCTCAGTGGAATAAGTGCTTTCCTGGCAAGCGCAAGGGTCTGAGTTCAATCCCTGGTTCTGCCAAAAAAAAAAAACACTAACAGAACTTAGCAATGGGCATGCAGCTATAGGGAAGGAGGGGATACAATGTGTATTTATCAGGACCAAATGCCAGATACCCAAGAAATTTAAAAATACTTTCTTGTTTGTTTGCCTATTTTGAGATACGACTATGCCATGTAGTTTATGAATTCAATACCAGTATATAACCCAGGTTGACTTCAAACTCACATCAATCATGTTTCAGCCTCCTAAGCACTGGGATCACAGGCGTGTACAGGCTTCAAGAAAAATTTAGAATTAGAAGCCAATTAATATAATGTGCCACACTAACATATTAAACTAAAAAGGCTAATTTTAATTAATCCAATCAAATGACTTGATAAAACAGCATCACTTCTTTGTATTTTCTTAAGAGGATAGCTAGGAATATGACCAGGTGACAGTGTTCTTGCCTAGTATGTGCAAAACAAAGGGGAGGAGGAAGAGGAAGAGGAAGAGAAGAAAAAGCAAAAAGGAAAATTACTTGGTAAACTCAATAGAAAAGAACATTCTTAACCACATGAGCATTTTTATAGAATTTTTTTTTGGTACCAAGAACTGAACTCAGGACCTTGTACTTGATAGGTAATCGCTTGTGCCACTGAGCTATATTATATCCCCAGACCTAAAGAAGGGTATTTTTTAGTATCTACAGTAAACATTACACATAAGGCAAATATTTCCAATGAAGTCAGGAAAAGATAAAGATGGCTGTCAGTTTCTATTCAATACTCTACTTGAGACAAGAAGGTAGAAAAAGAAACTGCAAGGTAGAAAGAACAAAAACAGAAAATATAATCAAAAAAGTACTTTATGTATAAGTGATGACTTCACAAACAGGAGAACATGTAAAGTGTTAAGGCATCAAAGAAGTACCAATGTTAATGATTTTTGACTTGGTAACCAAGTTTGTTTGTTTTGAGACAGAGGTTTTCCCATGTAGTTCATACAGGCGCTGAACTCACTATATAGCCCAGGCTAGCCTTGAACTGGCAGCGATCTTCCTGCCTCAGCCTTCTGAGTGCTAGGATGACAAGTTTGCCCCACCACACTTGATTCTTATTAAGTTTTATCTAGTTCAGATAATGCTAAGAACATAATAATTAAAAATTTTTGATAGAAGGAGAAAGAAAAACACAATTTGGTATATGGAATACTTCAGAAGGAAGCATGTATGAACTACTGGGAAGTACCTAATAATACTGAATGCAGAAAAATTATTAATTATTTTCCTCTAATTTTTCTACTTCACAAAAATGTTCTTCCTAAATTATTCACTCATCTAAAGCAGTTTTATACTATCTGCCATGTATGACACAAGTAGGAAATAACACAAATGATAAGAAAATAATGAGCTGTGTTGGAGAGATAGCTCAGCAGTCTAAGTGCTTGCCTAGTAAGCACAAGGACCAGAGTTCGATCCCTGGTACCTCAGGCCATACTGGTCTCAAAGCGCTGTGCCAGCCACTGAAACTGAGTGTGGTGGTGCATGCCTATAATCCCTGCATGGGAAGGCTGAGACAGAAGGATTACTGTAAGTATGAGCTACAAAGTGAGACCCTATACCAAACAAACAAACAAATAAATAAAAAAAAAATTTTTTTTTAAAGCAAGAAAGAAAGCAATATACTTACTGGTAAAAAGATTACGCAGTGAATTTTCTTTTGATGACTCCTTTGAGGATGAAATTACAACATGTACAATAAAAATGTATGGTGCATCTTGCCAAGTTTGCAGTGGTTCATGCAATGCCTGTAAAGGGAAGAGAGGCATGAAACTTTTAAGTCTTAAAAATTAAGAGCATATAATACAATATGAAAACCTTGCTCCATGTTCGCCCAAACATGGAAAAGTCCATCACTTTCATTAAAACAGAAGAAATGGGGAAAACCCACTGGAGCTCCCCTTCTGTCCCTCTCAATCAGAAGCTTTCTTTCCCCCAATAAATTTTCTGCTCTTTAAAAAAAAAGGAACAATTCTTAACTAGCTTGTAGCGTATGTAGGAAAATAGGCTGCCTAGGCCATGGAGATAGCTCAGCAGTCTAAGTGCCTACCTAGGCACACACAAGGACCAGGGTTTGATCCTCAGTACCACATGCCTGCCCACCATAGGCACACCGAGCCAGCCACCAAGACTGGGTGTGGTGGCACAGACCTGTAACCACAACATGAGAAAAGCTGAAACAGAACGATCACTACGAGTCTAAGCTTCATAGTGAGACCCTGTACCAAACACATAAAATTAAAAATGAAAAGGAAAACAGATTTCCTTATAAAATATTAAGACAGGACTGGGGAGGTAGCTCAAAGGTCTAAGCACCTGGCTGGCAAATACATGGATCAGTTCAATCCCTCGTACCACATGCTGTGCTGGTCCCAGAACCCTAAGAGCACAGTGCAGCCACTGAAACCAGACATAGTGGCTCATATCTGTAATCCTAGCACCTAGGAGAGAATCCCACTTAACTAGAAAATTTAACCAAGGAATTAGTCTACGCTAGGGACAGATTCACTCCCTCAGGAGCCAGAGATGAGAGCCTGCAAATCCCTGTACCTTTGAGAGACAGCAGCTTGCACTCGACAAACATTAGTCTTATCCGGCATAAAACTAAGATGTACAAATTAAAGGGATGACAGTATCTTCCCAGTGTATGAAAGCAGATACTGTTACTGAGACTTGCAACTTATTATTGGCTTATCTTATTATCTTTAACCCAGAGAATTTGGGTAACTTTCATTCATCCATGAAATCCCTCAATGTGGCTAGAACTAACTTTTTCGTAAATGCTGAAAATGTCCTAAACTAAAAAAAAAAAAAAAAAAAACACCTGCCAAGAGTTCAAAAATTTACGTCATGATACAAATCCCAAGCGTGAAATCATATTAAGTGATTCGCTAACTAACAACACATTTACTAGGTTGCTGAAGTAATTTAAGAATACAAATGCAAAGCCAGTTGTGGTGGTGTACAGCTGTAATTCCAGAACTCAGGAAGCTGAGACAAGAGGATGCACATGAACTACATGCTAAGTTCAAAAGCAACCTGAAAAACATAGGAAAACCCTGTCTCAAAGAGAGAGCATGCACATGTGCAAGACACGGGTGGTGGTATATACTTATAATCCCAACACACTAGGAGGCTGAAGCAGGAAGATTCTAAATTCAAGCAACTTGGCCAGAAATTTATTTTAAAAAATCCTTGATTTTCACAATCTAAGACTTGACAGTGTACATCTCTGAAATGTACAAATTTGGACCCCATAACATTTTTATTCCAGATGGCCTGTAAGGCCTATAACACCACATGCTAAATTCTACAACAACTGTCACATAGGTACCATTATTAGCTTCTTTTATTTATTTATTTATTTATTTTGAGATAAACTACACCTAAAGCCATAATTTAAAGAAACTTATATATAATGGAATGGGATGTGGTACACACGTTGCACAAATTTCACTACCTTACTTCTAGCTCCCACACTTATTTTTAGACACAGAGTATAACTGTGTAGTTCAGACTGGCTTTTAACTCATGGCAATCCCCCTGCCTCAGCCTCCTAAGTGCCAGGATTACAGGTGTATGTGAGGATGCCTGGTCTTTTTCTATTCAACCCTACTTCACTTTCATCAAACCTAGAAAGATTTTGGCTAGGGTCTGCATACTGGCATTCTGAAAGTGTTCCTAGATCTCAAAAGCTCTGTTCATCTACCTTCTGTTCCTTTCTCTTTCAGCTACCTGTTCAAAACTGTTACGAAAACTGTAGTCAATCTTTCTTTGTTAATACATTTTTTAGCTCTACAATTTCTATGCTGTCTTTATTTTTTATATGTCCTCCAAATTTCCTTTAACTCTTCATCCATGATTTCCTTTAGTCCTCTGAGCAAATTTAAAATAATACATTTAAATCTTTGCCAAGTCTAATGCCTAGGTTTCCTCAGAAGTACAGTATGTTTTTATTCCCTACAAATATGCCACATTTTGCTTCTTTGTATGCCTCAGTTTTTGTTGAAAAGAGAACATCGAAGATTTTTCCACTTCTTTTGGAGTCTGAGGTAGTTGCTATTATTTTCATTGCTTAGTAACTGCTACTGGGTCTGTGTTATTTTAGCTAGCTGTTAACTACTATAGTGTTTTGAAAAAGATTTCCTTTTTTTTTTCCCCAAGAGGAAAAAAAAAATACTCTCCAGGTTTCTGTAGACTGGGATAGTCCTTCAACCCTGAGCTGGGCTGAGGAAAGCCCTTTTAACTTCCTGTTCATGCAAAGCCTGAAGGTCAGTAAGCAAGAAAGCTTAATGTCATTACAGGCCTTTTCTGAACATATTTCTAGGTCTGGCCAAGTGCATGGCCTCCTCAAAGCTGGGTTACATACAGGAATTTTTCAAAGCTTCCTAATCCTATTCATGAGCTAAGATAACTGCAGTGTTGTGTTAATCTAGTAACTGGTACTCTGAGAAAGGTTATGACACAAGGATAGTTTTGCTTCCAATATATTCTGTTTTTAACTAGGCATGGTTACAAAACTAAAGATAGGTTTATCATAAAATCAGCAATTGTACTCTTTGGCATTTGCCTCAATGAACTGAAAATTTATGTCCACACAAAAATCTACACATGATTTATTAATAACTGCTAAAATATGGAAGTAAATCTTGCTTTGATAGGTAAATGTATAAATTGTGATATAGCCAAACAATGAAGCATTATTCACTTTTTTTATTCACTGTTTTTAAAAAAAATGAGTTATCAAACCACCAAAAGACAGAACTATAAGCACATATTACTAAGAAAAAGAAGACAATCTGAAAAAGTTGTCTATTTATGATTTCAACATGTGTTTTATGCAATCACATCAAACAGGTACAACTAGAAAATGAATTTTTAAGCCAAATAGCTGAGTGGGTTAGCGTTTGCTTACACCAGGGTTTCAATCCTGGGCCTGTGGTGGTGCCCCCAACCCCCTACACTGAGATTGCAATTGAAACTGGGAATGGTGGTACAAGCCTATAATCCCAGCTCCTGGAAGGCTGAAAACAGGAGGATCACTATGAGTCCAATCTACGCAATGAGACCCTGTAGACCCTGTCCTAAATACAAAAAAAAGAACACCATTTACAACTATCAGAAAACAAACAAAAACAATGCCACCAAATGGGAAATTCATTAAAGTGCAACAAACCCATATGATAAGATACTATGGAGGCATTTAAGTAATGATGCAATATGACATTTACCAAACTGGAAAGACTTCCATATGCAATATGCTAAGCTTTATGCCTTATCAGTCATTCTGTAAGATTCAACTTAAAAAGTAAATTAAATATAAAGTACAATAACCGAAAGACTAGGAAACAAATGTTTATAATTATGTACAGCATATGGTCAATTTTTTTGCTTACGAAAAACAATTTGGTTATATATACACATTTAGTGGCCAGAAAAAAAATCTGCTTAAAAAAGAAAAAAAACTAATGAAGACTACCATGCCCAACTCATTTTTGGGGTAAAGCTTTTTACAACTAAATTTGGAATGGGGATAACAGGGACAATTTCAAAATTGCAAAATAAGGACAGCTGCAAATCCAGTCAATCACAAGAGCAAGGATAACACTGCCAAAAAATATAAAAACCCTTTTGGAACTTTGGAAATGAAATATATGCTCAATAATCCAAGGTGTTTCTTCAAGGAAAATCTGAATCTCAGAAAAGCAAGCTCAGAAAATTTTTGTTTATCCTAATTCTATTCTTCTCCTCCAAGTTCCTTAAAACCAAAGTCTTTGACATTATAGTTGTGAAAAACAACTATGGCAGCCATGGAAAAAGGAAAACAGGGCTAGATTCCTAAAAGACTGATAGAGCATGGTGACATACTCCTGTAACTTCAGCACTTGGGAGCCTGAGACAGGAGGATTGCTATGAGTTTGAGGCTAGCCTGGGCTACATAGTAAGTTCAAAGCCAGCCTGAATTACAGAGCAAGAACTTGTTTCAAAAAGCAAAAATAGGGCTGGGGATATAGCTAAGTGGCATAAGAGCCTGCCTGCCAAGCACAAGGTCCAGAATTCAAGCCCTGGCACCACAAAAGAAAAAAAAAAAAGCAAAACTAAATATAAACAAAATCAATCACTGGAGCTGACTAGCAGAATTCTGAGAACCTCCATCCTCAGGGCTTGTTTTATCTGACCTAACTCACATCACTCGTTGAACAAAAGCTGGTTCTCAGAGCATTTACCAAAAGCACTCAGCAGCAAATGCTATAGATCACAGCAGCCTGATATTAGTAGCTGGAACTATCAAGAGACTAAGTGGAAAAGTTGGACAATGAGATGTTTATAGTGACAGTGAAAAGCATTCAAATGGCCAAGCGCATGTGCAGCTTCAGGCATACACACCCAGAGCCATGCAGAGCCCAAGGAGACCAGACAAGCTCCCAAGCACTCAATTCTGCCCACCCTAAAGGCTCTGGGCAAGGAGGAAAAAGCTAAGCAGAGTAGTTGATGGTGAAAGAAATCACACATTGGGTCATGTAGTAAATGATTCCATTACATACAAAGTTCAGAAAAGAAAAATCTAGAGCAATAGAAAGTAGACTAGTGGCTACCACAGGATGGGGGTAGGGAGGTATATACAAAGTAACTGATAATAGGTGTTAGAATCAGCTAGTGGTGGGGGCTGGTAAACAGCTCAGTAAACTAAGTGCTTCCCTGGCAAGCACAAGGGCCTGAGTTCAATCCCTGGTTTTGCAAAAAAAAAAATTTAAAAAAATCAGCTAAAACTTGTGAAAATACTGAAACCTTATTAGGTTTTAAAAGTGTGAATTTTTGATAGGTATACTGTGTCTTAATAAAGTTATATAAAATTAAAGGCCTTAATCTGCTCTGTAATAGATAACCAAAAAATTAGTATCTTTTTGTCTATTTGAAATAAGGTCTCACTATGCAGTTCCAGCTGGGATTGAACTAACTTTGTAGCACAGGCTGGCCTTGAACTTGCCACGATCCTCCTGCCTCAGCCTCCCTGTTGGGATTACAGGTATGTGCTACTACACCTAGCTCCAACAGATAGACATCTTACTTCCTCTGTATTTTCAAATTTTTGAAAATGTTTTGAGGAATTAGTTACTATGAACAAGAAAGTGAAGCCTATATACAACATATATTTATACAAAGCTAGAGTATATTTATAGCTCTTGGCTTTATTCAACTTCTCAAACCTTCTAGGTATAGGTAATTGTAGATGGACTTTAAAGGTCTTTTTGAATGAGTTCCTTCCTATTTACGATTTTTTTTTGTCTTTTTGAGACAGGGTCTCACTGTGTAGCTCAGGCTGGCCTTAAGCTCACTATGTAGCTCAGAATGGTCTCCAATTCACAACAATCCTCCTGCCTCAGCCTCCCGAGTGCTAGGATTATAGGCATGTACCACCATATCTGGCTTTTTTGTATATTTTTTAGGGAAGGACTTACAGGGTGTTCAGGGCCTCACGACTAGATTGGACTCATAATCCGCCTGTTTACAGCCTCCCAAGAGCTAAGAGAACAGGTGTGCGCCACCATGCCCATTCTCAATTGCCATCTCAGCGCACCAGGGCGCTGGGACTGGCACAGCAGGCCTGGGGATTGAAACCCAGGACTGGAGATCGAACCCTTGGCCCCTGAGTCTACTTGCAGTCACTTTAATCCACTGAGCTATTTGGCCAACCCTCCCATTTACAAATATTTACTGGAGAAAAATAATTGCTAACACAATACAGGGTTTGTTGTAGAAAACACAAAAATTACTCATCTACAAACAATTATTACTAACATGTTGTTGTACAGCCTCCAGGCTTACATTTCATTTTATATGTTAGCATAGTAAAACAACTCAAAACTACCTGAACATTAAAATATTTATTCAAAAAAAAAAAAAAATAAAAATAAATAAAAAATAAAAATAAAAATAAAATATTTATTCAATGCCACAAAAGCCAAAATACACTTACAGTTCGTTCTCCAGTAATGGTAAGATTTGTTCCATTCTCCTTAGCCTTTAAACATGACAAAAAAGAAAATTAGTTCAGAATAATTTATTTTACTCTTAGATACATGTAAGGAAAGTAATTACCTCTTGTCTTTCTCCTACAAGAGGCAGCCGATGATGCACTGACTCCCCTGAAAAACTCTATAAAACAAACACAAAACTAAATTAAAGATGTATAAATAGTAAAAGCACAGATCAAAATCCTCAGAAATGGGCCCAGAACATAGCTCAGCGGCATAAGCACCTACCTGGCAAGTACAAGGTCCCAAGTTCGATTACTAGTACCAAAAAAACACCCAGAACTGGTTAAAGCAAAACATAATCCCATAATAGTTTATAAAGTAATATGGCATCAGCAGAAAAGATTCCCAATTAACCACAAAGCGAATAAAACCTTAAGAACTTAAGAAACATCAATTTTCTTTTTTACTAGATAAACCTAACAATATTTAATGAACAATAAAAACTTAAGATTGTAATATATGCATAGGATGGAAGATCTTAGAAAATCTCTACTTGGACTGGAGAGATAGCTCAATAGAATAAGCTCTTGCCTGGCAAGTGCAAGGCCCTAAGTTCAATCCCCAGTACAGCTGGGCATGGTGGCTCAGGCCTGTACTCCCAGCACTTGGGAAGCTGAGGCAGGAGGATTATTGTGAGTTCAAGACACAGCCTGAGCTACAAAGTGAGCTTAAGACCAGCCTGAACTGCACAGTGAGACCCTGTCTCAAAAAGACAAAGAAAAAAAAAAAAAAAATCCCCAGTACCACCAAAATAAAGAGAAGTTCTACTCATTCAACATGAGGAAAATAAGGCTTAAAGTCACAAGTCTGAACTGCATCCCAAGACCCTATATCACATAAAGATTTTTTAAAAAAGAATTAAATCTATGAACATAGAAATGGATTTGAACCTGGCTCCTGACTCATAAGTCCACTATTCCTTCCATAACACACTGTGGTTGTAAAAAATGTTACACTAACAACTCCTATTTGCCTTGACTTACTAGATTGTGTAATTTAACTCTCTGTAGACTGCTGGAGAGTAACCCTTACTAATAGAGCAGTTTACTATGCCTCTGGAAAGATTACAACTGATCTAAAGTAGAGAACCTCATGCAACAAAATGCAACAGATCATTTTCCATAATTGAATCTAATAAAGACCAACCAATCCTCCTAGCCTCATGCATTATTCGGAGAACAGAAAACATACAAACTATTCAAAATTGTCCTGCTTCTAGTTTTCTTTTTCTACTCTTCTACCATTTTAAAGCTACTTTTACCCCTCTAATTTCACAAAATCTAAGCTATTACAATAGGCAAACTCTTACAACTCAATAATCAATTACTTTATGTGGGGCTGGGGAAATGGCTCAGCAGCCTAAGTGCCTGCCTTGAGATCCTGAGGTCAATCCCCAGGACTGCATGTGTGATGGTGCATGCCTGTAATACCAGCACTGGGGAGGCTGAGACAGGGGGATCACTACAATTCTCAACTGCATAGTGAGACCCTGTACCAAAAAAATAAATAAAATAAAAGTAAAGAAAAAATTTACTTTATTTGGCTAGTAATTGCCAGTTATTTTTAAATAATATAAATACTACTTATAGTGATGAACAGAAAACTTAAGCTTTCAGCAAACTCCCTGCCAATTCAAGGCAATTTACTAAGTATTCCAAAGTGCTTTTTAACCCCATACTTCAGATTAAACCCAGACTCACACATAATGAGCAAGTACTCTACTAGGCCATATCCCCAGCTCTTTTTCCTTTTCTTTTTTTATTTAATTTTACTGTGAGACAAGGTCTTGCTAAGTTGCCCAGGCTGGTTTCAAAATTGCAATCCTTTTACCTCACACTTCTGAGTAGCTGGGATCAATGCAATGTATGCTACTATGCCCAGGTCTGAAGCAATTTTTAAATACAATAAAGACAAAATAACATTTCAATACCTATAAAAATCTTTCCATCAAAAAAACTGGTGTTAGCCGGGCGTGGTGGTGCATGCCTATAATCCCAGCACTCGGGAGGCAGAGGCAGGAGGATTGTTGTGAGTTCAAGATCAGCCTGAGCTACAAAGCGAGCATAAGACCAGCCTGAACTGCATAGTGAGACCCTGTCTCAAAGACAAAAAAAAAACAAACAAACTGGTGTTAGATCCTGTTACTGAGAACTTTCATATCAGAAACTATATTAAATTATTACATATGTAAGTATTAAAAAATATTCTCTTTTTCCAAAATAGATGTGAAATTCAACCGCAAGGCAAGGATATCTTTTTTGTTTGTTTTGCGGTACCAAGAATTCAACTCAGGACCCTGTGCTTGCCAGGCAACCACTTATTTTACTGAGCTATCTCCCCGGCCCCAAGGATATCTTTTTGACTTTAAGTATGTAACAGCAAAACCTAAAAACCCTAACTTTTCTAGGGATATACTAATTAGATGTGACAAAAGAATTCAAAATTTGAGGTGCTAAATTTTCATCAACAATGAAAGGTTAAGTAAAATATGATGTATACAAGCAATGGAATATAATTCAGTTTAAATGGAAATAAAATACTGTAACATGGCTGAATCTCAAAAACAACTCAAAAACCATATGATTCTATGCATTTAAGGTGTCTAGAACACTCAAGTGGTTACAAGAGACTGACAGTGAATGTGAGTGATTATTTATTACAGAGTTTCAATTTGGGGTGATGAAAGCTCTGGACAGGGATGGTGGTTATGGCTGTACAACCATGTGAATGTAGTACTTAAATGTCACTGAATTATACATCAAACTATACATTAAAAGGTTACAGATAAAAAAAAACGATTCTCAGCCTTTTGGCTAAGATCAAATGTATAACAATAAAAAAAAAAAAATTGGAGTTTGTTTTAAGGCCAAAGAAAAAAAGTACATGCTCTCTTAATAAGATGAATATGTAAGTGGCTGACTATGTACTTCAGAATAGGATTCCAACTCATTTCTTCTTAATTGGCAGGGAAATAGATACAGGAGAAAATACAGACAATCACATTTTTTAAATTTCACTCCAGGGATGGGGAGATAGCTCAGCAGCATAAGCGCCTGCCTGGCAAGTGCAAGATCATGAGTTTAATCCCCAGTACCTAAAAAAAAAAAAAAAAAACTCTCCAAACACTTTCAAAGATTACCTGTGTTTTAAAGAGTTCACTGCAGTTTTGGAACAATTTTGATGAAGTTTGGTATTTACCAGACAAGTCTCTTTTTTCCTTAAGTTTTTCCAAATATGTCTCTACTTCTTCTGCCTGAGAGAAAAAGGAAAATATAAGATATTTAACTTACTAATCCCAAATAAGATATGAAAACACTAGCAAACTAATCAATGGTGGTACAAATGTAACTCTGAGTATGCTATTTCAAATGTTAATAGCGGGGCATGGTGGTGCATGCCTCTATTCCCAGCACTTGGGAGCCAGAGGGAGGAGGATTTTTGTGAGTTTAAGACCCATCTGGGCTACAATGTGAGCTCAAGGCTAGCCTTAGATGCACAGCAAAAACCTGTCTCTAAAAGACCAACACCAACAACAAAAAGTTAACAGATTCAAACCATTAGTAGGTACACAAATCTGCAATTACAGCTACTCAGGAGGCTAGGATAGGAAGACTACAAATTTAAGGCCAGCCTGGGAAATACAGTAAAATTCATTTTTTTTTTTTTAGCCCACCACATTTCTTGTTTTTAATAGTATTTAGTTACATCATTTATAATGGTATTTGTTTATAAAAGAAATTAAAGACTGGCTAGTAACTTAGTTTGGGCTTTCTTTTGAAATCGACAACAGGGGAACTAGTTAGAGGAGTTCACAAACAATACTACTGCATGATATGCTGACTCTAAATCCGAAGGATAATACCACATGTCAATCTTGTAAGGTACAAATATGAATCAAAGCTACTGATTAACTTTTTTAAAAAATCCTATTTTTTTAAAGTAAGTACTAGAAATGGCTCTTGAACGATAACTATAGATAGTATTCTCAACTTGTTGGGGTGGCGCCTTGTTTTATGTGACTATCAAATTTTTTATTTTTATTTTTTTTTTTTTTTTTGCAGTACCAGGGATTGAACTCAGGACCTTGAGCTTGCCTGGCAAGCACTTATTCTACTGAGCTATCTCTCTGGTCCCTAAATATCAAATTTAGAGCTAAAAACCAAATGATGTCACAAAAAAGTTGTAATCATGGGCAGCAAAATCAATTCCTCAAATGATACAGCTTCCAAGCTTCCATCATCCTGGTTCCTCTTCTCTTTGCTTTTAAATACTTACATATTTTCTTAAAGAAGCAAAAAATACGTAAGTTCACCAAACTGAAAGTCAGTTTGTACAGCAGTGAATGAGAGTAGCTTTTGCCTTTAGAATCATAACAGATATTTTCTTCATTTCTGGGTCACGGCATGATAAAACAGAGTAAGATTCACAAATGCAGAGTCTTGAGTTATGAAGTATCCAGATGAATGTGCACAAGCATGCTGCACAACTGCCTTCTGCTGGGCTGCAATATGCTGCTGCTCGGCATGATCCTGGAAGTCCTTGTGCAGAGAAGGCCTAGAGAGCGAGATGCTAGAGCTCCTGATGATTTATAGAAGAATGGTTCTGCATAAGTAATTTTCCTTTTTCTTTTTTTTTAAACAATGTCTTTTTTATATTTATTTATTTATTTATTTTTGTCTTTTTGAGACAGGGTCTCACTGTGCAGTTCAGGCTAGCCTTAAGCTCACTTTGTAGCTCAGGCTGGTCTTGAACTCACAACAATCCTCCTGCCTCAGCCTCCCAAGTGCTGGGATTACAGGAGTGTGCCACCACGCCCAGCTTAATTTTCCTTTTTCTTTGTCCAGCTCTGCTAAGATTGCAACTCTAGTTTTGTTTTGAAAACCTTGTCCTGAAGAGTTTGCTAACATCTTGTTTTGCTTCAATTGTGCTCAGTAGCAACTGATCAGCACTTTACCATTACCTAGGACATGAGGGTACCCTGGGGTCTCCTGGGGAACCCAGACTGCCCAGGCAACTGTGTTACGGCACAGGTAAAAGCAGCACCACTGCCGCACTACAACCTTCCTGCCCCGCTGCGCTTCTGGCTCCTAACACTCACACACAGTAAAATTCTATCTCAAAAATAAAATTTTAGAAAAGGGGTGGAGATATGGCTCAATGCTTCCTAGGTTCAATTACCAGTACCATAATAAATAAATAAAAACAATCAGAAAAAGGCTATAATCATATCCAACACCTAACATTAGTAAAAAAACTAAATTGTAGACGTTTTATCTTTAGCTCATAAAGGATAGTAATTCCAGGAACACGAGACTGGCAGAGACCAGAAGGCTTCAGGCACATGAAAATACAATTAAAAGGTATCTTTTATCATACAGGCTTAAACACTGCATGGTTTCTCTTAAACAAGATGCCTGGGGTATATATAAACTAAAGCAGAAAATAAAAGATGATAGGAAGAGGGGGCAGATATTCTGCAAACAAGAAACAAAACAAGAAATAGAGAAAGGAGAGGGGAAGTTAAAAGAATTAAGATGTGTTAAATAGATATCAACTCCAAGATGAATGTTATTATGTGCTACAAACATGTACTAATAAAAGTTACCTAACACCAACAAAAAGATATTTGTGTTTATAATTTAAGACAGTGTGAAACTGTTACAGCCATTCACAACCTCAAACCTAATTTCTGTGACTTCTCCTATCTGTTCTGTGATTTCTGATACCCATATCTCTGGACTTACTCTCATTAGAAAAAAACTCCAGTATCACATCCCACTTTCTGTACATCATCTCCACACTTTAACCTGCACCCAAAAAAATTTCCTACAAAGAAAGGATCTGCTAAGTGCTTGACCTAGTTTCAAATGGTGTGAACTCTGTACTATATATTCAATTGGTAAACAAGAGAAAAAGATCAAGGATACCTCCAACCATATTTATTTCTAAATTTTTTAGTCTTTTCATTTTTATCATATCAACCCAACACAATGTTTATAACAAAAGCAAATAAAAATCATCTATATTAAAAAAAAAAAAAAAAAAAGTAAAAACATAAGTTTACTTTGAGGGTTTTTTTAAGACCAAATTATATTTTAAAGAAATTTCAATAGGAAAAATTGGAGGGGAGGATGAAACAAATGTCAAATACCAGGTTGGAAACAAGAGTGAAAAAAAGCCTAACTCAAGTATTCCATACTAGAGCAACTGTCAAAGGAAGGTCTTTCATAAAGTATAAAACAGTCTGCCTTGCAATGACAGCACCATAGTGAATAAACTCATTGTCACTTATAGGATCTAATAGGCCAGGGACATAGCTCAGCAGCATAAGTGCCTGCCTGGCAAGCACAAGGTCCTGAGATCGATCCCTAGTAACACACACACACACACACACACACACACACACACACACACACTAAAAAAACCTTATGAGAAACTAAGGGGGTGGCAAGAAATCAAACTAATAGTTCTATTCCTCAAGTTATAAGCTCACAGGGGGAGAAAAATCAGTTTTATAACAGAATATCCTTGGCGAAATGGCAAAAATTAGTAATGGTTAAAATCTAGATCTGTAACACCACTTTTTACATGACAAAATGGGACTTAGCAACTGTTTTGTTGCATAACTAAACTAGCCACTTTTATTAGAAAGAATGACTCACTCAAGTTATCAGACTTGGTTATTCCCCTGAAATTGGGCTGAACTTCAAGGATGAAAACAGATGCAACACTACAGTAATCTATGGTAAAATCCGAGTCATCAAGCAAAAACTGGAATTTTAGAGAACTTTTATGTGTTACTATGAACTAAATGGCTTTTAACAGTTAAACTACCAATGAGATAGGTTAGAGAATAAAGTGGGAGTTTTAAATATAGATTTTAATGTAAAATAGCTAAGGTTTTAAAGATGTATATAATGATGCCAACAAATGTTTTTTTTAAATGATCAATGAATAATGCTATAAAAATCATGCAGCTAAATGATCCATTCAAAGTGCAAGACATGTCAGTATATTTTATATTACAGAATAATAAAGTTTAATTAACATGACTTCAGATTCTATAGTTCATCTTGTCACCCTAAACGTACCTGATAACATGACATTCTATAGTTCAACCTTTAAGAAATTCCCACTTATTGAGTTTTGGTATAGAAACAAACAATATCTCCCAATTACCTGAAAAGATCATTAAAGTACCATTCCTTTTTGTAACTGTAAAACAGCATGAAGTAAAATTTTTTTGAAGTCAAATTTTTAACATAAACTTCAACCAAAATACTTTTATCACAACAGACTAAGTAAAAAATGATTTACTGTAAGAACCTAGCTGTTTCATTATGTCATTTTAGAAACCTACAAAAGTGTTAAACATTATTTTTCTATTTCTTTTAAATATTTATATTAATATGTAATGAACTTATTAGTGCTACTTTCAAATACCGCCCACACACACACTTTTAATTTCTAAAAGAGAAACCCATATGAACAAACGCTTTTTGGAAGGGCCTGGGTTCAATTCTCGGTTCTGCCAAAAAAAAAAAGAAAATGCTTTTTGGTAGTCCAAAATAATTTTTTTTTGTGGTACCAGGAATCAAACTCAGAACACTGCCCCTGCCAGGCGGGCTCAAGCTGCTGAGCTATCTCTCTGGCCCCAATAATTTTTAAGAACGTAGAAGTTATACCAGTTGTGGCAGTACACACCTATAACCCTAGCATAGAGCCTGGGGCAGGAAGACTACCACAAGTTTGAGGCCAGCCTGGGCTACAGTGACTTCAAGATTTGCCTCAACTGCACAGTGTGACCCTGCCTCAAAAAGAGAAAGTTCTGAGATCAAGTTTAACAACTTTAGAGACACAGACTGCAAGCTGAGAAACAGGATGCAGAGCTTTGCTCTTCTGTAACTACATGATACCCTTTCTTCTATAAAGAGACTGGGTCCAGACCATCTGTAAGAGCCACACAGCTTGTAGGATTTTATTGTTGTTTTAACTGTTGAGACACTTTCACTATGTAGTTCAGGTTGACCTTGACCTCACTGAGCAGTCCAAAAAACCCTCAAACTCAAGGCAACCCTCCCAGCTTCAGCCTCCTGAACACTGAGACCACAGGATGCACTACCAGGCCCAGCAAGTCTGAAGTTTCATGTTCCTTACCTTAAAATTGTAGATTTCATTATAACAGTCAGCACTTTTCAGAAACCAGGTTATATTCAAAGACTGATCACAAGGTTCTCCATCAACTACAAAATGAATCATTGTAAATAAAGATTATCAAACAAAGCACTATTTCTTAGAAGCATTTCCCTATCAGACTTTATCCTAGTTATTTTCTAACCTAAGATACTGAAAGACCCTCTTTTATCCAAACATAAGGAAAGAAAGTAATATTTATCAGATGAAAGTATTATTCATGGAGTAGCAAAGCAGTTCCATTTCTGCCTTACAACTTCAATGTTTAGATCTTCATTAGGAACAGCCTTGAAGTAATAAATCAGTCTAAATTAAAAGCAGTCTTCTATTATTCAAATACTTATTTAGAGCACAAAGATACAACAACACAGAGTCAGATCAAAGAGGGGAATGGAGAGGAACAAATTATTAAAAGTTCAAGGCTACTCTCCAACTGAAAAGAGACCACCAATATCAGCAATGTCAAAAGGCAAAATTCATGGTGGCACAAATAATAGTTCCACTGAAGTAAAAATCCAGAGTTTGAATCTTGAATGACATCAAGCTAGAGTAATGAATAAAACAGCCAACATGGCTGAGTAAGGTAGAAATAACAAAAACAGGGGGCCCGGGAGATGGCTCAGTGGAATAAGCGCTTCCCTGGCAAGTGCAAAGGTCTGAGTTCGATCCTCCCTGGTTCCACAAAAAAAAAAAAAAAAAGAAATAACAAAAACAAACAGAAAGAAAATCAGACTTACTAAAGTTTACTTTAAGAAAAGCCTTATGAAACTGTGAAAGCCGCACAGAACTCATTACAATATAGATTGGAACACAATAGCCTAACAGATCAAGGCATTAATCTGGGGGTGGGTGTAGGCTTGCCCAGCATGTGTACAGCCCTGGATTTAATCCTTAGCACTGGAAGAAATTTTAAGACATTAGTTTGAAAACTTGAGAATGTAAATCTGACTACTGACTGGTTGTCTTAGCTGGAGGAAATCATCATTCACTTTATCATCCATTCAAACTATAGAAGGGAGAACATACTAAAGACTCCTTACCTCATACAAATGTAACATAAACACTGACTGAACTTAGGCATCTACTTTGGTTTCACAGCCAAAGAAGCAATCCAATTATAAGCTTCCCCTTTTCTTGGCTTTAGATTGCTTTTTTAAATTTTTTTTTTTTTTTGGCTTTCTGAGATAGTTTAGGTTGACCTCGAACTCAGAAACTCTCTTGAATCAGCCTCCTGAGTACAAAAATTACAAGAAAATGCCACCAGGCCCAGCTTTCAAGCTAATTTTTAAATGACCAACACATTTTCACAGGACTGTGCCAGAATATGCAAAACTATGACCTCTTTTGTAGAATTTATGGATAATCTCCAAATTATATATACTATAATCTGATTATGTACTACTCAGAAGAAACCATAAAAAGATAAAGTTAATTATGTAAAGTTATTATCCCCTCAACAAAAGATGCACAAAGCAATTTATCTACAAAGATATTGTTCACTAGTTAATTTAGTTTATCTTAAGTTAAAAGATAACTAAGACAAAGTTTAGAACTTTGAATGGAAGTCCTCAAGAAACAATGGAAATGTTCATGCCTATGCTCACAAGCTATAAACACTATACTCACAAAAACAAAAAATCAGAACAGGTAAATAGGAGCATACACATTACAAAGATAAAAATATAAATTTTAAGGAGCCTCAAATCCCCCAAAAACAATAAAATGTGTTGCTTATAAAAATATGCAATCTGTTTAACTTGGTAAAACACCATTAGAAAGACTGCCCATAATAAAAAAGAACAGGCTGTTGGACTATTTCAAGAGGCAAAATCCCATCATTAAGAACTACTTTTATCCAGTAAACCAACTTCACAAGAAAAGCCAATGTGTCATAGAAGACTTTATTTAATCAGTTAGATTATATTTTCATGGATGTAGAAATTCTACTGGTTCCTTAAACCTCATTACAAATGCAAGATTAAGGAAAAAAAAATTTCTATCACTTCTAAAACATAGTACCCAGGGCCAGGGAGATAGCTTAGTGGCTTAGGTGCCTGTTTGGCAAACACAGGTCCTGAGTTAGTTTGATCCTCCATACCAAAAACAAAGTACCCAAACCAGGCATGGTGGCACATGTCTATAGTCCCAAATCTTAGGAGGCTGAGGCAGGAAGACCTCGAAGTAAATTCAAAGCCAGCCTGGGCTACACAGTAAGTTCAAGGCCAGCCTGAACTACTTAAGACTCTCCAAAATAAAAAAAGGCTTAAAAAAAAAAAAAAAGCGCACCACAAGTATTTAACCATTATTTACTAAACAAGTAAAAGAAGAAAATCCTCCCACTATGATTTATAATTGTGCACTTTCAAGGAAAGAGGTATGTTTAGAAGTACACATCAAGGATCTAGATTTTTATCCTTCATTTCAACAGACCTCCCCTATAACCATTTATTCTCTAAAATAAGGCCAGTTTCAAAACTAGAAGCTCTAAAAAAAATAAACAATGGAATAAAAAATAAACAATGGGACAGCTTACATTGTCCCACTAGACAAACTGGTTTTTTCCTATATAATTCCTATTTCCTGGTAACACCCTTAAAACTTCAATGGGGTAAAATACTCCTTTGGTAAATAAAACATCTACTGAATATATTTGTTCTGACCCAATGGTCTAACAAAGTTAAGTCATGTTCTCAATAAGCAGCTAACAACCATTCAAAAATAGTATCAGTGGCACCTATTACAACCCAGAGCAGTCTGGTAATTAATCAATGCACTAAATGTAACTCAACCAGAACACAACTAAATGTATAATTAATGTATATAAATATGGTGTGTATATAGATGCCAACAAAAAAATTTATACACACTCCAGGAAAACAAAAATAGTATGATGTTTTTTCCATGATACGGGAGTTAATATTGAAGAAAACTCCATACTGCCAGCCCTTACAGATATTTTTTTTCATTTATTGTTTCTATTTGTAGGAAATGAAACAAATTTTAAGTGGTTTTCTTTTTCTCCTGAACATGAATCAGTCAAGTAAAACCAACTTAACTATAGAAACGTAGTAAAATAAGGGGAAAGCACAACCCAAAAAGCAAAGGCTATAGGGAAGAGGTTATAATCCACAAAGAGACTGAAAATGCATGCTGAGCAATCTTGATGACCAAGGCTATGCAAGCAGCAGTTCACCATACTAATAAATGTCTAGATGCTAATGGCCACCACTTTGAGCCCTTCTTGTATTGCAGAAGCCAAAAATAAATTGATCTCATGTCTCAAATTGGGCATTAAAACATTTATGCAAGTTTTTCTTTTCCTGATGTACACTTTTTTCGTGGGCTCCATTTGTTTTGGCTTATGTTTATAGATGTCCCCTCAAAGCCTCATGCCGTTACACATGGAGCCTCTGCAGAGGTGGATGGATCCAGAGTGGGTGACACTGAAAATGATTTATGATGTAATGGTAAGATCAAGGGCATTAGTATTAAGGATGTGAGTGCTACCTTCTGTAAGTAGCCTGGACAAGCTATAAGGGGTAGAAAAAGCTGTGGTCATCCACTGCTGCCTTGCTACCTTCTGCGTGCCATGAACTGTTTCTTGTCTGTGATGCCATCCTACCTCGGAGCCAGCTGTTTATGGATTGAAACCTCCACAAACTGTGAGCTAAATAAACTTTTTCTCCTTTAACTTTGGGTGGTGGGAATTTTGTCTCAACATCGAGAAAAAACACTGTATATATGCACACACATTATACAGTGTTATATTTTCAACACATTAAATAACTATATAAAGCAAGCATATTATGACTAGCATATGTAACGTATGCAAAATTAATGTATTTTATATTATGTACAGTGTGTACATATGTGATGGGTGGCAAACTAAAAAGGGAAGAAAATAAAGTTCATACAAGTATTCTATTTATCAATGAAAGTGTCTGAGGTTTAATAAATGTTTATACCTAGATGATGCTGGATGGCAAGATTATCTGAGTTAATAAACAGGTAATTAAGAAATATATAACTTAAAAAAACTCAAATAAGAACTATACAAATTCAAAAACTCACATTTCAAAAAGATAGTGGTATTTTTGAAGAGGATCTTTCCAAAACTAAAATAATTTTTTCCCTGCAAAGATAAACACAGGAAAAATAATTAACATCAGCTTGCTTCAATTTCCAACACAGAATCACTACCTAAATTCATAAAATACTTAAAGGTTTTCTAACAATAGGAACATCTCTCCTTTTAGTGAAATTCTACATCCAAATTCCAAGATTTAACCAAAATAAACAATTATTTTCATACATACCTATTCTGAGTTTTACTTTAAAACTAAAAGGGCTTATTTTTTATTTATTTTTTGGTGCCAGAAAATGAACTCAGGGCCTTGCACTTGCCAGGTAGGCGCTGTGCCACTGAGCTATATCCTCCGCCCTGGATTTAACTATTAAGCCTTGTAGTAACAAGCAAAAACTTAAAATTGAGCAACTGAAGATCTTCAAGCTAAAGCTTGCCATATAAATTTACAACCAGTAAGCAAAGGGAATGAAACAAAAATACCAACATGGTTACATTTCCTGTCTGCATCTGGTTTTTGTCCTTCACAGGAATATACCTTACTCAAAAGTTTTAAAAAGTGAGAGGGGTAGATCAAGGCTTACATTACAGAACTGTTTCTTCCATGTTAATCATTCCCGTGGTAAATGCACTTTCCCTATGCTTCCTAATGCCCACACAGCCAAGTCTTAGAATCACTATTTCAAAGTTTAGCCGAAATCAAACCATCTCGAAAGTAAAAGTATCCAGAAACAAACGAAAGTACAGAGGGGGGAAAAAAGGAAATACGCTATTTACACAGGCCCCATCCAACCTAGGGTCACTGGGTTCTGTGACAATTCGTCTTAAAAACAAGTCATTATCTCTATCTGTACATCTAGTTTAAATCAGTCTATCTGTACTCTCATGTCAGGCAGGCACTGAGAGTTCGTAACTTTCCTGATGAAAAACTGCTCCACAGCTCCTTTCCGCGGCAGGCAGAAGTGGCCCGTGCATTCCTCCCAGCCTGCCCACCACGTGCGCGACTTTCCGCTTCAGGGCTTCAGGGAGGTGGGTCTCAGTCTAGTCGCTCACACAGTCCCGGAATCCCACCCTCTTTGCAAGCGGTCTTCTGCTGAACCGTCATGGACCCCTCGGAGCACTGTAGCCCCACTTCCCGCTTCTCCTGACTCGCTCGCTTCGGTGACACTCACCGACGGTATGGGAATGTGCCACTTGGATCGGTCAGCTGCAGCCACGGCTGCCGGTCCTGTATTAAAAGGCAACAATCGGAATGGATCAGTCCCCAGAAGAATGACAGGCAATAGCTGAAGCCATACAGCTGACGCCATCTTCACAGACTTGGCGTGCCCACGGAAAGTATTTCACCTCTTCCGTTTCGTCCGGCCGCTTCCGGCCCTGCGCTGAGGACGGATCATCCGGGTCCCTCAAACGTCTCCGGGCTTGTTTGTTTTGAGTCCTTCCCACAATTCTCCGGGCTCCGCGCGAGACTTTTAATCTACTACGCAGGCGTCATCCTGTCAACTTGGTCTGCAAGGTTAGGATGATCTCCGAAAGCCGGTGCAGCCTCAAGTTTATCATCTGACTCCTATTCCCTAAAGAGTTTGGGGATCAGGGTACCTACCATTTAGGGCAACGTTCGCTTCTCTCATCCGGCTTGCCTCAATTCCTCACCCCTTCCAGGTCAGAGTCGGGCGCCCGGGATCAGAAGTCACTGCTGGAGAAGCAATGACTCTGGCTGTCCGGTGGGCGGCCAATAGTGAGTTCCCTGGTTTGGGAGCTATTTAAAACAGAAGCCAGAGTTTGATAATGCGGAACTAGAAACGACTCTCTAGACTGGAAAATCTAACAGATAACCTTCAAAGACCCCCTTCGCAGCCTGAAAAGTAGGAAGCTGCAGGAGCACTGACCCTTGACATTTCTAGAAATTCCCCAGGCACTTGCCACTCAAAACTAAACACGTTACTCTGGCGGCAGCGTGGCCTGTGGAGACAAACCGGGGGAGGCACCCCACTCGGGGAGGCAGCCTCGGTGCTTCCTGATGCTCAGCTCTCGCCTTTTACTTTCTAGGGTTTATCACGCCTGCGCTTACTTTGCTCCGGAGGTTCATAATAAAAGTACTATCTACATCTTCCACCCATACTCGAGAAAATTTTGCCGACTATAACCCTGTAGAAACGCTAGCTTGAACCAGAAAGAATAAAACGAGTAAAGATTTGTTACTCCATATGAAACTGTTTCTCTTCCCCAGAAATGTGACCAAGGTAAAATGCTGATCATAATTTAGGGAAACAGCTCCGTGGATTTAAAAAAAAATATTGCTAGAATCCTTGTCCTGCTAGCTGGGAGACAGAAGGAGTGACAAGGATGGAAGCATCTGGGAAAGAGGAAATCAGGTAAACACCGAGAGTTGGGACTCAAGTGATCCGAGGATAGGACTGCAAACAACTTTCTTCCTTGAGCTTCATTGATTTTCTCCCTTTCCCCCTGATTCTGGGAATCGAACCCAAGGATGCTGTATAAATTAAGTTACATCTCCACCCCTATTTATTTATAGAAATGATCTTGCGAAATTTTCTAGGCTGGCCTGGAACTTGAGTGCTTCCTTCCTCAGCCTCAGAAATAGCTGGAATTAATCCTGTGCTACCATCCTGGCTCATTGATTTTTGTTTTGGTTTTTCTCTTTTGATTTGTTTTTGAAACAGGGACTCTCTATAGTCCAGACTGGACTCCACCTTGCAGCAACCATCCTGTCTCAGCCTCTTGAGTACTAGGATTACAAGTGCCACCTTGCCTGGAGAATTGTTTGGATTTTGTTGTTGCGCTCATTGCTTATTTTTATTGCATTTATTTGAATATTTGATATTTGTGCATCGTATTGTTTTTTACTCAGTTCTGCGGAGTAGCTAGTATTAGTAGCTATCCTCTCATGAAATTCTCTTGGGATTGTAAGTAGCACTGACAGAGGCCATGACTCTAATGTGAATTCCAGCATGTTGCTTTCCAAGTTCAACTATTTCATTTTATAGCTCATTCGTCAATCTTTGCACACTTGATTGAAAGAAACAGTAACAAAAACTGAGCCCATTGAAGCATTTAGTTACTTTAATGATAAACAGTTATTTTATGATAACCAACTGTATCTCTCTGGGCTTGTATTTGTGTATCAAAGTTTGTGTTCAGTCATAGCTTCCTACAAAATAATGATCTTGCAGGCTACAAATGTATTCAGTCATAAACTGTTGAAACCAATTTTTTTTAAATTTTCCTTATAGATTAGTTGTTTGAGTCATATGGAGGCTAATTTAAAGACATATATTCAAAGAGCAATGTACACCTTGTTTGAGTTTTATTCCAGAAACATTTCTGAAAACTTGATTCTAAAAAACATTAAGCTCTAGATTGTCAGAATTATTGAAAAAAAAAGCAGATCTTTTGCACTTGTTAACTGTTGTTCTAGCACCTTGCATGTAACTTTCAAAGTATGCATCCGCTTATATTGGCTGGTTGCTGGTTAGGGTCCCAACACCCAGTGAATGTATGTTCTGAAAAATGTTTTTCATTAAAATTGTGAGTAAGTTGTTGAGGTTTGGTTGAGGTTTGTTTGGAGACTTTCCCTTGTTCTTTGCTGTTTCATTTATTACTGTTGCAGTCATTTTGAAAGAAGGAGTCTTCATCATAAGAAACAGTACTCTTTCTACTGCTCTTGGAGTAATCCTAGGACTTGATATTTTTAAGAGGCAGTATCAAAATATTTACTATGCAGTTCAGGCTGGCCTTGAACTCACTTTGTAGCCCAGGTTCTACAGGCTTATTTTGTATGTAAAATTGCATTCACAAACTTTGTGTTTTATATAATTTGTACCAGGACTTGAATAATTGAACTCAGGACCTTGCACTTGCCAGTCAGGCACTGTGCCACTGAGCTGTATTCCTGATCCCTAAAGAATGTTTCTTTTTCTTTTTTTTTCTTTTTTTTTTTTTTTTTTTTTTTTTTTTTTTTTTTTTTTTTTTTTTTTTTTTTTTTTTTTTTTTTTTTTTTTTTTGTGGAACTGGGGATTGAACTCAGGCCTTTGCACTTGCCAGTAAAGAATGTTTCTTAAAATCTCTTTATTTAGTGTTGAAGATGAAGCTGTGGATAAAAGCATTTTCAGAGACTGCAACAAGATTGCTTTCTACAGGTATGGAAAGTAAATGTATCAAACAGATCAAAACATTTTTGGCTATATTTAAAAATTAATAGTATTAAATTTTTGAAGACTAGACAGGCTTTCTAAGGAAAAGGTCAATTAGGAAATTTAATGATTAAGGAAATCATCAGCTATGATGCTCACTTTTTAACCTTAAGTATTTATTACTATATGATTTAATTCTTTAGGGCTGGAGAAATAGCTCAGCAGCTTAAGCACCTTACTGGTAAGCACAAGGTCCTACGTTTGATCCCCAGAACCAATGAAAAAAAAAAAAAACTTAATGAATATATTTTAAATACCAAAGCATTTCAAACTAATTTTTGAATTTCATATATTTGAATAGATGATAGCTTTACATAGTTCAAAAGTAATTTAAGAGACATTGAAATGGTTAGTTTCATCTCATTCCCTTCAAATCCTATTCCTCATCTTGTTCCTGTACTTGTAAGGAACAAGTATTAACTGATGTATTTTGCCAGCATTTCTCTTTTTTTTAAATCAATTTTATTGAGAAAAAAACAGCAAAGAGACAGTTTCAAAACAGGTTAATAAAAGTTACAATAATTAATACATTACATATTGTTGTCTTCATAGTAGTTATTCAAAAGAGAGTTGAATTGATTGGGTTTTTTTGGTGGTATGGGAGATGGAACTTGGAACTTTGTGCTTGCCAGGCATTTATGCCACTGAGTTATCTCGCCAGTCCTAGCATTTCTTTTCTTTTTTTTTTTGTCTTTTTTGAGACAGGGTCTCACTATGCAGTTCAGGCTGGCCTTAAGCTCACTTTGTAGCTCAGGCTGGGCTCGAACTCACAACAATCCTCCTGCCTCAGCCTCCCGAGTGCTGGGATTACAGGCATGCGCCACCACGCCCGGCCTAGCATTTCTTTTTTAAAATGCATATTTTTTATATCATCCCCTTTCTTATAGCTTTCCTTTGGGGGAGCAGTGTCAGAAATCAAACTGAGGACCTCACTCCAGACAGATGCTGTACCACTGAGCTAAGCCCCTGACCCCCAAATATCTTATACATGAAGGACTTTTTTCTGCTTTGTTGCCTTCTGAAAAGCATTGTATCTGAGTACATACTGTGGCATTTTTATAACAGAATAGTATTCTGCTTTGTTGCCTTCTGAAAAGCATTGTATCTGAGTACATACTGTGGCATTTTTATAACTGAATAGTAATCTGATGGATTAATATAATTTATTCTGTCTCTGGCTAGATCCTTGGATTATTCTTAATCTTCTGCTAGGATAGCAAGGTAATAATGAAGAACTGCATATGTCATTTCCTATACCTATAGATGTATTTATAAGCTAGATTTCTGGGACTGTTGTTACTGGATCAAAGACAAAATGCAGAAATC